>JAGXCT010035144.1:0-25273 GCA_022495035.1 Philopotamus ludificatus
CACGTGTGAGACTCAGATTCTTTTGGCCTCGACTACCATGCGAGAGTTTGGTAAGACCCATGTCCTCAGCGGGTTCATTTTTTCGTTTTTAAATGTTACATTTTTATTTTTCACTATACCTAACAATATACTCAACTACTTCTGGTAGACTAGTGAATTAAAACATATATTTAAAAAAATCATCCCTATTCTTTAATTCCGAATTATATCAGAAAACTAAGAAATTCATCCTTTTTGCCTGAGTAGATTACAACGACCGCTATTGTACATGGAAGTTTTGAGTTATTCAGGAAAAGAATCATAAGAATTTAATGGCGTATTTTTCAAATTTTATTAGAATATTATTTCAAGAAATGCTTTTTGTTATTATTCGCGAATTTCTTCATGTTATATACGAATATTGTTTATGTAAAATTTGCATTAAGTAAAAACGCGTATAAAAACGATGTAAATCGAGGGACAAATGAACTGTGACATTAATATTACGGGTGTGATAAAAAATTAATATATTCTTTTTTTGTACACGGTATGGTGATTGATATGACGAAAACGCAATACGACAATTTGCTACCGTGTTAATCAGTGTTCACGATTTTTTTTAGCATAATTTCTTTCTAGTTTTAAAATTAATTAACATTTGTTTAAAAATAGAATAAACTAAATTAAGATTATTCGTTAAATCTATGTAAGATTATTGGTAATTATTTATATATATGATATATTAAATTTAAAGTATTTTTTTCATAATAAAATATACATCATGTGTGACGTATATTTTATTATGTCATAATCTGATTATTTGTTGAAAATTTTCCTTCTTATAAAATAGATTCATGTAATAAAGGTTATTCATCTGATTTCTCAAGGAGTGTTATTTAAAACCGTGTAATAATCTTATGGATAGAATCTTTCCTTATGATTATTATAGCTAATTAAAACTGAGCGAGTTCATTATTTGAATAGGCAGTCTGCATAACGTTATATTAAATAGTGGTCATATAGCTGATGAGCCTCGATAAGATTGTCTGAAAATTTTAAACGTGACCATATTTTTATGAGTCACATATAAATTGATATAGATTTCGATAAAATATTATGTAAGAATTATTTGATTCCGCGCCATTGGGAATCTCGCGAAAAATCGTTTTCAGCGCTGAAAACGTTTTAATAAAATAAACCTTTGACTGGAAGAACAGTTAATATTTTCCTAATAATTATATTGAAATACTATATATACTATATATATTGAAATCCATAATGCAACGTGTTCAGTTTCGTACTCTTCACGCGTTATGATTATTCAACACAACATAATAATTATGTTAAGCGTGTCTAAGAAGTGAATATTATATATACATAACATATAATTTAATTTCCAAGATCTACTTAGATGATTATTACAGTGGTGTATGTAAGTCAGGTTGTGGCGATAGCGATCCGTCGTTAGATCTCTCCATTATTAGTAATACAGTTGTTGTCGTGGTGCGCGGCGTTCTTCGGCTAGGACACCCGCTATACAAGAACTCATTCGCCATGAAAAGAGACGTTACCCGATGACGGGTAGCTGCCGGCTGAAAGCAGCTGAAATTATCTTGGATCTTGCATTAAATGGTCCGTGCCGGCTCTGAATGCACGAGCACACGGCCGCGTTCTGAATGGCGTTTGTGAGATGTTTTTATTATTTGCCAGGCCTGCTCGGGCTGCGGTCCTGGCCATCAGATAAGGATCGCTCAGGTGATTCCTCTTGCTCTGGATAACTCGCCGAGTGCCTCGGGCTACCCGTCTCTGTGCGATATTTCAAGTCTCGCTTCGATGCTGCGATCTGTTTGTGTAATTGGGAAGACTCCGCAATGTAGTCAGTCTCAAACCATAATATACCAATAACATACTTTTAAAATATATCAATCTTTAAAAAAAATATGAGACTTCAATAATATTGTGCTAAAAAAAATCGTGATGCATTTTTCTTACTCGGGGGGATTAGAGGAAACCACAGTCTGAAGAGACTCGCCTTTTTCAAGCTTTGTGACAGCTCAATCGAAAGAGCAATGAAGAGTCATCCAATTGAAAACTCATCATGGTCACGCTTCTTATATTTACTTTACGTAACGGAATAAATTGCTTTATAAATGGTTATATTGCTAATTTTATGAGAAAATTGCTAGTGCATAATAATTTTATATAACTATTTGAATAAATACAAACATAGATGTTACGAATGCTAATAAAAAAAATATAAATAAGTCCATTTTTCACTTTTTTTTTGTTGTGTTTGTGCAACACAACCCTGCATAGAGTTGACTAGGGCCTCAATTGAATATATACATGTTGGTGTACACATATCCTTGTATCCATAAATAAATCTGGTCTCTAAGGGATTTCTCACCACAGAGCCATTATACCCTGGGAAGGAAAACCCTAATCTGTTGACAATAATTGGTCTAGTTTTGATACTTTCGAGAGGTCTTAACTTCTCTGAGGAGGTCTTTCCCATGATGAAAGGATTTCTATTGCGCAACAGGGCTAATAATCACTTGAGACTCGTTTTGGGCAGATGTGCACGTGTATGCCTGTGTATATCTATATAGGTGTGGTCGCTCGCTACTTGTCACTCGTGACTCGTTATAAGCAGATAACGCCTTAGAGAAGAGAACAAACGAATACCGAGACAAACCCCCTCCTACTTGCCTGGACACAGTCATGAAGGTAAAATCGCATAACAACATGGTAGGAATTACGTACGTCCACGTCAGCAATGGCCAAAGAGGAAGGAAACTCTTTACAAAAAAAAAAAAAACCGCATACTCAAGATTTTGGCTCGGTTCCCTCTGCGGTGCATGGGATTAATTTGAAAAGGGAGCCCCTACGCTCACGTGTGGGAGACTCAGGTTCCTTTTGCATCGACTACCAATGCGAGAGTTTGGTAAGGCCCATGCCCTCAGCGAGTGAGAGCCTTGTGGCTGACGAATGATGATGATTGCTTATTTTATGAGAAAATTGCTAGTGCATAATAATTTTATATAACTATGAATAAATACAAACATAGATGTTACGAATGCTAGTAAAAACAATATAAATAAGTCCATTTTTCATTTTTTTTTGTTGTGTTTGTGCACCTATCCCCAGTGGCGGCTTGTGGGTAAAATATTTATGATGTTGCGAAATAATAAATAATAAAAAAGTATATTTTGCTCATATTTTATTTAAAATATAAAAAAGGTGTGAGTGAGTAATGACTGCATTGAGTCGCACGCGACATGTCCAGCGAACTCCCCCCCCCCCTGCCATCGGCGACCAGCCCGCGTTCATCCAATACACGGTTATGTTCTCGAAGATTTATAGAAAATCATGATCGTTTTGTCTATATTGAGGAGATAAAGACAAAATCATATTATGTATTTGATATGGACTACTTTAAAAAATAACAAAAATTCCTTGTGTATATTTTCCTTAGTATTCTATTATATGATAATTATCGCATTGAGATTATTCGCATTATTACGCAAAGGCATAGTATTTTATAAGCTCTCTATTGTGACCCAATACGACCCAGAGCAAATAACCCGTGGTAAGTAAGCGCCTCGGATTTGCACAAGTGGGAGCTTAAAACTAGGGACCCCGTTACAATTGAAAGACCCTCGAGAATCAGATCAAGCATGCTAATATGCGACACAAGTCTCTCGGGTTCGAGTTTGAGCCCTGGCCTCTCATCCCCGCCCCTCACCTTCATCACAACTTGAAATATTTGGCAAGTTTTTAATTGATTTTGAGCTGGTGAGAACTCAGACATTTGTATTGCCCGAAATACACAAACAATTTCGCCGGTTAGTTACGGCCCGGCGGCTCGCAATATGAACTTGGGTAGGGAGCAGAGGGTAAGCCCTTCCCGGAGGCACATCCTCGACTAGGGGCATATAAAAGTGCATCCAATATTGGCGTGTGCAGCCTCCAGACTACAATAGCAATTATTCAGCCGGCGAAGTTTTACAAGCCGAAGGCGTCTCGCTCCAATCGCGATAATTGTTTCCATTAACACCGAATTAACAGTTTCCCATCTGCGCGGACGGAAACTCGATGAATAAATTGATTTCCAGAAGTGAACCAGCGCCGGCTGGTCCAGATCTGGATAAAATCAGACGGGGGCCCCAAAGCTTTGCTTCCTTCTGAGGGTACACGCCCACAGCGATCATTAGTTATGATAATGCGCTCGGGTACCGAGAACCGGTCCATTTAATGCGAATAGAAATATTTCTATTCGCATAATAACCGGGGATTAAATATATTTGCTAATCACGTTGCGAAATCGTAAGCAGGCCCAATGCAATTTAAAACGATGCAACAAAGCCTCTGCTCTTTTGCTATGTTTCCATCCACTTGAGATAACAACGGGGACAGTTAATTGTGATATATCCATTTAGCGAGTGCAATCATTGATCTATGCACGCTATGCATTATATTGCATTTTATACTCTGTTGAAGTTGGCTAGGTATTTACCGGGTATTGTACAATTAAATGCGTAATTATGCATTGAAAATTATAAGATCATGGCGATAGCGTTCCCACGGGTATGCTAACGACTGGTCCAGAATCATTGATTTAATTAGGGTAATACCGTTATGAGTACACAGATGAGTTCTTTGTCCCAATATCTTTCACACACTTACAGTACTGTTACTCGTATTTTTATATTAAGGATAAAATGTCTAAGTTACAAACTTCATATATTAGGTGGACCCATAAATAATGTCGTATTTTAGCAATGAAACTCAATCTCAATGTTTTAAACTTTTATTAAAATATATTCGTACAAAATAATTTCCATTACTAGCTTTGACTTTCTGCCACCTATTTCATGATCATCATCATTTGTCAGCCACGAGACACTCACTCGCCGAGCGTATCGGCTTTTCCAGACTCTCGAATGGTAGTCGAGGCCAAATGAGTCACACGTGATATGAGGGATTCCCCTTCGTGTCCATACCGCGGAGACCTAAATCTTCATGGTATGCGGTTTTTTTGTAGAGTTTCCCTCTTTTGGCTATTGCTGGCATTGGACGTGTATCTTGTACTTTGTTGGTATCGAATTTTACCCTCCCGACTGTGTGCAGGCAACTAAGAGGGGGTTCTTTTCTCTAGGCGTTATCTGCTTATCACGAGCCACATATGACAAGTCGTAAGTGATCATTAACCATGTCGCATAATACCAATTCTTTCATCATAGGAAAGACTTCCCCAAAGAAGGAATGAAGAGGAGCGAAAGTATCGAGACTAGACCATTTATCAGTCAACAGATTAGGGTTTCCCTTCCCAGGGCATACTGGTTCTATGCACATATATATACATACATATTGTACATTCATTCTACAGTTTTCTTAGGTTATTATTTAATCACGAATCCCTTCTTTATAAAATTCCTATGGTTTTTAATCAAAATGCCCTGAAAGTGTCGATGCTATCTCTTTGTTGTTTTAATTTTTTAATTGTCTTTCAAAAACTGTTTCATCGACTAAAAGTACCACATATGGTGAATATGCTGTATGCATTAAAGTGCTAATTTTTTTTTGCGTTACCTCAGCCCTACCTGAATGGGCATTGTCGTGTTTCGGGATTGATTTAACAACTCTGCTATTGGGCAATATTGCAACAATCAAAATGAGGTATTTCTTTTTATATCCAATCACACAGATTTTTTTTATGCAGTCCGGATTTCAGAGCTGGAATTGCTTTTTATGCAGGGGTTAACCGATGTTTTTCTTCGTAACGTTCGAGTAGAGAAACCATTTTTTATTTGCAATAATTAAATCTCGAAGAAACAGGTAGTATTAATAATCTGAATATGTTGAGTCGTTCTGTCAAAATTTCTTAATTTTTTAAGACATTGAGAAGTAGACAAGGATATGCCATTTATTATTTAATAAATATATGCTATTTCATAGCATTCTATGTCACTATGTCATTCTTCATCATCATCATCATTTGCCAGTCACAAGGCTCTCACTCGCTGAGGGCATGGCTTTACCAAAACTCTCGCATGGTAGTCGAGGCCAAAGGAACTTGAGTCTCACACGTGACGTGAGGACTCCCCTTTCCTGTCCATACCGCGGGGAACTGAGCCGTCTTGGTATGCGTTTTTTTGTAAAGAGTTTCCCTCTATTGGTCATTGCTGGCATTGGACGTATATCTTCTACCTTGATGGTATCGGATTTTAACCTCTCGACTGTGTCCAGGCAAGTAAGAGGAGGTTTTCCTCGGTATTCGTTTGTTCTCTTCTCTAAGGCGTTATCTGCTTTTAACGAGTCGTGAGTATCATTCTTATGTCACCATAAGTAGTACAAATATTTCTAATTTTTCATCTGAAACTGCATCAGCACGCAACACCACAAATGTTGTTGGCACACGTCGTCGTGTCGCCTCGCGAATAAGTCGATACGTGTGCTGAGGGCCTAAGGACTATTGCTCGGAGTATTAAGAAGAAAAGTTTTTTGGTTTGGATCATTATAATCGGTTGATAGAAAATTAAAAGACGCCACCAAATCAGACTAACCTTTAAAACTCGATAATAAGTTGCCAAATAACTATCTATTATATTCGTCATAACTGGCTTTTTGCGGCTATACCCTAAGCATATTTTAATTCGAAACCTGTGAGTTTCCACAGGTATAAAATCAAGGATATGGAGTTTAAGGTGATGATGTAATTTTTTGGGTTGATTAAAAAATAATAGTTTTCTTTTTGGTGCCCCTAATGCAAGATTGTATCAACCATGACTTATTTGCGTCATCACATTTAAAACGTAACATAATTTAGCTGAAGTGATAAAAAGCATCAAGCATCCAGTAATAATCCCAACTGGTTTCATATTATGTTAATCAGATCTTAATTATAGATAGCTGTCGAATAAATATAGTCAAAATGGTTGCGATTCACGCTTTGGCGACCGCTGCTCAATGCCAATAGCGCAGAGCATCGCACTTTATTTGCAATTGCGCGCGTGCTCTTATCCAGGATCTGATATCAGATATGTAGCCGAAGAAGCAGACGATAGATAAGATTGGTTTGACGGCGGACAAGAGTTATGGCCCGTCCGGGAATCTCTGTCCGGAACCGGCGGCGGCGTCGTAATTGGAACGGGGTAGAAGAAGCAGACGAAGAAGAAGAAGAAGGCCCAGACGATGTAATCCAATTAGCGCCGGAGCCGGAAATGAATCCCGAGACCACGGCCAATAACACAAAGCCGCAGTCAGTCCGTCCGGCCTCCATTACAATGAGGGCCGTCACCCCGGACGTCGGACATAGATTCCCGATTAGAGACCACTCTCGATCGGGATGCCCAATTGGAATTTACCGATGGACTTCCGTACCCCCCCATCCCGATCCGAACGCCTTGACATTAAAACTTAATCAGATCCCGATCGTTTATATTTCAATATCGCCGGCATTGTCTCGGGCGAAATCTGTTAAACGCTCCGCTTTTTACGAGACGCTAATAACGCGAGCTCCTCTCACTGTACAAATAAGATAGATTTCGTTTCGACACAACAGAACCTGTTGTGCAAAGAAACTGATCTATTTACATATATATTGGATCGGACCGGGTTTTATTTTCTTTTTTACTCTTTTTCTTACTTCAACGCGTTTACTTTTTATTAGCATACCGGGCATGACTGACGAAACTACTCCGCTTTTTTCAAACCCCCTACAGACCGGGAAGTGATTAATATTGATTAGCGAAAGATTAGCAACAATCATGCGATGGTGTAGTTGGCGAGCGCAAAAAAAATTGGAGCTAATGCGTTTTTTTATCATCATTTTAATATCGTGATCCGCGTCGAATGGGTTAATTATCGCGACTTTCATTTTCTTATGACACTTTCTATTGAATCGACGCGGAAATTCGTATGAAAATCGAGGAAAATGTCGTCGAGTATTATTTTGCATCTGCCTTAATGTCATGTGACAAATTCTAATGACCGTGTTTTAATATATGTTTTATTATTTATTTTCAGGTATGTTTCGCCGATTTCACTCATCTACAAAAAAGTATTGCAGGTATTTAAAAATATTAAAATTCTTTTCACGTCGCAAATAAATGGATATATTGTTGGATTGATGGGATGAGTGTGCGCTAGAATTGCCACTGGTTCAAATTACACGTTACATAATGGTAATTGCCGGTTAGGAGCCTTCGCAACAACCCGAGCTCTATCCTCTGCTCAAATTACATTCAGTTCGTAACCACCCAATGTGTTATCGATTTGCTGTGATAAGTGATTGTTGCTTGTTGTTGTTTATAAAATGAGAAATTAGCGCGATTCTGTCCATTCGATCCTCGATGATAGAAAAGCTCGCGCGTTTTATCACCGTGCCTAAATAATATTGCGAATTGAAATTTAAAGTCTTCTGGTTGAACGGTAATACAACGAAATGCGATTAGAATCGATTGTCTAACTTTTTAAATTAAGCTTTCGAACAATCTTCTTATTCCATCGTAGGCTGCACTTTCCATCGAGATTTAAAAATTCAATTTAAATTCGTTTCATTTTAATTGAAAATATTTATCAACCTTATAAGCTATACATCTTGATATATTAGGTCAAATCTGATTAGAAGTTGGGCAATGTTCGCCGCGGTTATTACTCGGATAGGCGTAAAAAAATACATAAAGCTCATATAAAGTTATGGGGGGGTAGGTTTCAGCATATAAAAATGCGTAAATCAAGGCATATAACGTATGCAAAATGTTAATAAAACGTGAAAAAAATCAGCGTTATCTTAAAAATAAAATATAACGCCTATTATTATTTTTTTTACATTCTTAAATATTGTAAATTTAATATAATAATAAGCTAAATATTGAATCTTTGCGTTAAAAACTGCAATCTTATTAGCTTATCACACATTGTATTTTTTTAAATCAATCCATAATTATTAATTAATTTTGCTCTCTCTAACAAAGGGAAAGTGACATGAGAATCCTTCTCCAATGAGATACTTTTGTGTTACTTTCTTTATTTCTTAGACATTACAGTCAATATATTTTATCTTAATTTAAATTGAGAGTAGCTACACACAGTCGACTATTAAAAACGAATAATTAAAAGAAAATATCTACAACGAAAGAGAAAAGTTGCACACCTTTAAAGCTCCATATCCAAGTCTGTCCAAGTTCAAGTTCATCCGTAAATATTGCATCGTACAGTAGGACGAATAAAATCAGTTTATGCTGCAAAATATTTTATTGTTTTAATCATTTAATAGTTTAATGAGATTTTTTTAAAATTAAGAAATAGTTGGGATAAAAAAAATAACGAGAAATTTTATGTTCATGCGAACCGAAAATCGCTGAAATCTGCGGTACTCTGTTTGGTCTATTTATCTATATTGTTGCATAATATTAGCGCCGCTAGAAGTAAACAATAATTGGCAGGAAGCGTTTAATATGTAAATGCAATCGAAGAATTTTTAAGATTCTATGGACGTAACAACCTAGCCCTGCCGATGGATTTTAATTTTTCTCGAATAACTCTTTTAATATAAATCCTACATGTCACAATTTTTTTGTATTTGACCCAAAAAAGTCTATAGAATAAATATTATGAATAATCATTGTCCTTTATTGTCTGCAATTGCTAAAAAATAAATAAAAACAATAAGATTCGTTGCAGTTGTAACGGGCGCGATGTTATTTCTCACTCGCATCCGGTACGATGTGTTAAGTGGGAGTAAAACATACGAGTGACGCGTATTGCGTGAGCTCAGTCTGCTGCAAAACATCGCCGAATGTGCGTGTCATTTACGCGTCGTATTAATTAGTAAAAAAATCCAAAATATCGACCAATTTATTTTTGTTAATCCTTCTTTTAAAAAAAAATACCAGATGAAGAATTCATCAATATCTTGACTAGCAATATCTCTGGGTCTCTGAGAGACTCCCTTCGGACGACGCGATTGTTTCCGAGCCGTCGTGACGGATGGGTTAGTAATGAAGCCGTATTCCAACTTAGAAAGGATACTGTTAAAAGTTCTTTTCTAGTTCGCTATCGTCTTCTACAGACTATGGTGAAGAGAAAAGTCAAAGGCTAACTATAGTAGGACAGAAAGAAACTGTCATGGCTTTGCGCCATTCACAGATGGACCGGTTTGGAAGGTCTAGAAGTGTTCCAACTTGTCAAGGACAGAGGATACAGTACGGAAAGGTCATAAGAATTAAGTAGATCTTCTACCTACGAAAACAGATATGGCACACGAAAAAGATTAATGTTTTTTTTATAAAAAATAAATATAACCACATTCTAATTGCGATAGAATATATATTACAATAATATTTATTATTAGAAGTCTTAGCAGAATGTCTTTATTGCATGGAACCTTCTTTTTAGTTATTCTTTATTATATTTTTTTAACTTTGTTCTATTGAACATTTAAGATTTTTTTTTATTCATTGATTAAAGATGATTTGTGATAAGCTTATTTTTAACAAACATTCCCAATTTTTTTAAAATGATGTAAAGTTGAGTACTTATCCAGTACATTCCCAAATATTAAATGTTGTGTGTAATTAATCTGAATTGTTAAATATTATTAAAACAAAGTGGTAACATATTTTCAATTTTTTCTTAACATTTTTTGTCAAGTTGTCTTTATTATTTCTTTTTTGTCACACTTGCTTTTAATATGACTAAAATTTAAATTCAATTTAGGTCAGGTCTTGTGCGTTTGAATTGTTTTTATGAAATTAAAATAAAATCCGCGAATTGTTTTTGCAACCATTTGCTTTGTGGTCATATCTAAGGTGGTCTGCTCTACTTGATTATGTATGTCGCTAAAAATTTATATGAAAAAAATCATTGTCCGCTCGAGTTTTTTCCCATTGATTCCAAAGAACGTCCGAATACGCTCCCCGCAGGGTTAACGCACCGAAGAATTTACATTGTAACAATCCAATGGCGCATAGTGGCAAATGAAGCAGACGTAATATATGATCCGATGATGATGATGAGCTGGATGATGAAGTATTGCCGCGTTTATAAATACGGTTTTAACACGGCGCGTGATTAATTCCTAATCTGGTTAGTGGCTGATTCTTCCGCCGCGCAATTACTCAGCGGCCGGCCATCCTCGGAAATGATGGATCCGCACTCCGAGAGTTGCGAAAGCTTATTTTTCATCGCCGCCTAAACTATGTATCGTCCTCTGAGCATAGTTGTTCGCTCGGTCGGCTCCTTTCGGCGTGTTCAATCAGCGCCGAGGCAAATCTATCATTCGCAAAAGTTTTCGCAAGCTTCGGATTGTTCGCGGGCAATTTTGAAGCCCGTCCAACTTCCTGTGCGGTTGTGCAGAGAAGTAAGGAAGGCCACAGGTTTGCGGCCTTCCTTCGCCCTGCCAATCTTCCAAAGTTCCACTTTGCAAATTGTTGTTGGGGGCAGACACAACGTCTGGCCATTTGTCCTTGTACCATTTCGACAGCGTTTATATTGCGACTCGGTCCATGTATGGATCTAGCCAGGTGTGCTCAACATTTAGCGAGGCGAGGCATTCTGAATAGCTTGTGTTCCATTGTGGAGTGTATTATTCCGAATAATGTTGAACATTTTGATTGAAAACAATGCTGGCTTGTTCTATCTTCCAATTATTCCCTCGGCCAATATTATTATTACGAATTACGGATTTTTTTTAAAAATAACTATTGTATATGCAGTTTTTGAGATAATTATATTTTCCGTGGGAGAGACGATTGGCCCAAAAGATTTTTTGGCAAATAACTTGAACCAAGTTTTTTTTCATTTAATTTAAAAAAATAATGCCTTTTATTGAATCAAATATAAGATCAAACCCTATTGATGCTTTTTATTCATTTTCCAAATAAATACCTCTTTTAATAAATTTAAAAAAAATATAGATTGACAGTAACTTATAGATTCGACTAAAAGTGGACAGAAATAGTCGAAAAATAAGAGAATAAATCAATTGTCAGAATCTTTTTTTAATATTTGTCAAATTGATTTCATAAAATATTTTTTATAAACAATATATTGTTCACTAAAACAATCAACCTTCCTATTGATAAAGCGGTGCATGCGACAGTCCCTCCTATAGTGCTTCTTTCTAGAGCGCGTTTTCTACAAAACGCTAATTTTTTTACGTCAAGTTACATACTTGGTGAATATGTAATACATTACAGCGCCAAATAAAGATCAATGACTTTTAGTTAACACGTTCGCTGCCGTGCCGGCCACCGGTGGCCGGCGGTGAGCAATCTAAAAATAGAGCAATGGAATTAATGTGAGCGGAATAATGTATTTATTTATTTAAATATATAAAATACAATTAAAAAACATAACCCCAAATTTTGCATAGATGCCTAGTTTTCCACAGTAAGGTCCCTATCTCGGCACTATAGAAGGGTTGACTCTATTCGTTTATTAAGAATTTTATATCACGGAAAAATTTAAATAAATTTAATAAACAGTTTCCAAATTACTAACTAAACTTCATATTAGTTTTTCGCATTTTTATTGATTAAAATTTTATTACTTAATATTTTTTTATGGGTCTATTGATTATATTATTTATTATGTAAATGAAATATAAATTAAACTTATATTTAGTGTTACGTCGCGCGGTGTAAGCAACAGCGTTGTCTGCTCGTCAATGATATCAAATTCACGTATTGGATGGATGCTGGGCGGTTGCAGGGTGGGGGGATCTCGTCGCTAAGCACTATGTTGCGCTGCGAATCGAAACAGTCCCGCGTTGTCCATACTGAGTCACTTTTAAAATATACATTTTTAATCTTTCGCAGCACCCCCAATTATTTTACCCACGAGCCGACACTGTTTGATACTATTGTATATTTATTTGTCACTTTAAATGTCTCGTTCATATTTAAAGTTTTACCAGTATTTATTAATCCCTAATTTTGTAACAAATTTAATCCCAATATATTGAATATAATTTAATATTCAATCCACAAAATATGATGAGATATTTGCCAAAAATATTAACAGATGGTTGAACTGTTAACACTTTACCGACCGCACGATTTCGCCCAAAACTTACGCCTGATACTTACGTGTTCGTAAACATTTTGGAGAACGGAATCTCAAAAAAAAATATTTTATCTAAAAAATGTCCATAAAATGTTCATATTTTGAGATTTCTATTGTTTCATAATCTAAAGTTGCGTAGATAGCGGTAGATAACAGTTGGCTGAGACAGGACGCCAACGTGGCGTAAGCGGATGTTAAAGTGTTAATATTAGAATAGGTTTTTTTTATTTTTTTTGAAATTTTTACTTCATCAGAATATTTTTTCAAAATGTTTGATAAAAATATATTTCTCAATAATTATTCATAACAATGAAATTTGGAACGCTAGATGATTTAAAAAAAAAATATAACCTATGATGTTACTTTCGCATTTAAATATATTAACCTTAATACATTTTATAGCTTAGTATAGACCAGCGGTTCTCAAGTGAAATTTCACTGTGGCCGCATTATAAAAATCACCGGTCCTATGAAAATGTCTCGTGGCCGCACCAAATCTGATAAAAATAGCTGTTGCATTTATTAAAAAAAATGGATTAACTTATAAGTTTATATTCAATAAAATACATTATTTAAACATTTATTTATTTATCTAAAGGGAACCAAAGAGTGCTTATAACTAGAGATAATATAAAAGAACAACAAATAGAATTATATATAGCTATATACAAACAGAATTATAGCTAGTTAAAAAATAAGTAAAAATGAAAATACATATAGAAAATATAAAAAATGAGAAACCTCAAAGAATATGTAAAATGAGAAAATAAAAATCAGAAAAAAATAACCTATGCTGTCATATATATAACATATTGCATTTATTTATTTAAAAGTAATACAAATGGAAATTGTTCAACAGTTCTCTTCCCAATGCAAGTCGCATTGCTGCTTCTAAGTTTACATCTGTCAGCTGGCTTCGATAGTGCATCACACTGAATGATCTTTCACAGTATACAGTTGTAGGAAAAATCGACAAAATTAATAAAGCAATTATTGCTAATTCTTTATATTGACTTGATTCATGATCAACGTATAACTCCGACCAAAATTTTTGAACAGTATCATTATTAAAACGGTCTTTAAGTATTTGATCATGACTGATTTCTAATAATGCATATTTTACGTTAGCCCAGTTTATTAATATGAATACTGAAAATGATATTAATCTTTATTGTAGTGCTATAATTGCAATGCACACGACTTAAGTCTATACTATAGACTTAAGTCGTGTGCATTAAACTATTATAATTCAAATTTATGTTTAAAAAAAATTCATACTATGTAATTATGAATCAATCTAAATGTTCAGAATCAGAATATACGATTTAAGTGATTGACTTCCTGATGATAATAGCGTAAATTGGCAATGTTTTTTTTATTCTAACCTTCAACGCATGATTCCATGTGCATATGCAACCGATTTTTTCTGCGAATGGCCTTTGCTAAACTGCATTGTGTATGTAAGACGTAATGTGACACGTCTCGCACATATTAATATCTCCGAAAAATTGTTATTTCACCATTTCCCCTGGCAGATTACACTCTGTCAAAATTGGTCGAGGGCTTATCCGTCACGGAATTTTCTCGAGATTAATTCGTGTCCGGCGAGAATTTTGATGGGAAATTATCTTTGGAGTGTTGCGGGATCCCTTCCCGTTGATCACGTGACTTTGCGATCCGAAATTGAGATGGGGTATCCGAAGTCGATCTGTAGTGGCATAGTGAATAATAACAAAGCCCGTTAAGTACAATATCTAATGTGTAGCGTTTCGCAACGCGATCCGAATCTAATCTAATCTAATGCGAACGCCGAATTGATTTCGATTCAATTTCTTGCGGTATATATATATATATATTAATATATAAATTGATAGTTTCTTATGCTGGCGAATATGACACGGGATGCGGATAACACGTGTTTGGCGTGTTAATCCAACGCTGCACTGCTGCCGGCGAAATGATTTCGAGATAAAATGAGCAGGATCGTAAAAATAATATCGTATTTTATTAGAAGGGGTTCAACTTGCATATTAGATTGAGTCATAACATTCGATTTTATTAGTGTCGGAACAACGGGTCCCCGTGCAGAATGAAAACTGCTGGTTCGCAATTCAATATTGGCGCGGGAGTGTCCTCGTCTTCCTTTTGCGGTCGCCGGCTGCTGGAGTCGGAGTCGGTTATTCATCACCTCCGCGCCGATGCCGGTATGCCAATTGTGCTGTCGACACCAGCAATTTCAGATTTTGCATGAGGCTGAAGGCTGACGAAAATGTGCACTTTGGAATTCGCTGGTGAAAGAATCCGTTCCGGAATTTCGTTCCGGGTCGGAATTTAAATTAAATTGACATGTTTTTTTTATTACGTCCGAAAATTTCCGATCAACATCGGCGTATTCAAATTATTGCGTTATTGGATGCTTTAACCCTCTGGATGCTTGCGGTTATTAAATTTAATCACGTATTGTTTTTAATCTATAATCGATAAATATATGAGAATATGATGTATTTTCATTTATACATATTTATATCAATGCGTTGAGTTAACGAATTAATTGAGGATTATTGTAGTATTTTTATTATTACTATATTTGTCTGAAATGAATGTCATTACAGTAAATTATATTTCAAAGCGTCAATCAACCATATAAAGTTCGATGAAAATTAAGTTGAGGGATGGTGGTTTATTACAGTGCTTCCCAATTACTTTCATGTCACGGCCCCCTAAATCTGAAAGAATAATTCCCGCCCCCCGCCCAAAAAAAAATATTTTATAGTTTTATTAAGATTATTACAATTATTATACACCTATCCCTCGATTTACACGGTAGATAGGTTCCTGAGAAAAACGTGTAAATCGAAATTGTATATTTTTTAATGTAAAACCCTACAGTGGAATGCACACCTACAGTGGAATGCACACCTACAGTTGAATGCACACCTACGGTGGAATGCACACCTACAGTGGAATGCACACCTACAGTGGAATGCATACCTACAGTGGGCGCAAAACCGTGTAAAAAAAGTTCCGCGTAAATCGGTGGGATAGGTGTACATACATTTATATTCAGCAATGTAAATCGTTTTAGTAAACCTTCATGAGATAGCGATCGTACTTCACTATGATACAGTAAAACTCCGTGCACTTAATACATTTCTGTGCACAAAATACTAAATAATCTTGTTTATAATTTATTCTTATTTGTCATTATTTTTTTCTTTTACATTCTTATTTATTCTCATTTTATTATTATTTATTTTGATTTTATTGTTATTTATTCTGATGTTTTTCTTTTTTATTCTTATTTTTTTCTTATTTATTCTCTTTTTATTATTATTTATTCTTATTTTTTCTTATTTATTCTAATTTTTTTCTTATTTGTCCTTATCTTTTTCTTATTTTTTTTTATTCCAACCATTTCAAGTCGAGATATTGATGAATTCTTCATTAATAACTTGAATATTTTTTTTAATAGATTAATCTATTCCTTTGTTGTTGTTTTTCTCATGTTGTTGTGTATATAACATGTTCTCATGTGCTATTATTTAACAGACTTAAATATATAAATTCCTTAAATATGCTATGTGAAAAAATATTTATAAATGAATATTTGTACTTTGTACTGATTTTTTTCCCCCGCAAAGGAATCCTGCGACCCCCCAGAGGGCCGCGGCCCATAATTTGGGAAGCACTGGCTTATTAGACTCGCATTCATTCTCCGCCACAATATATATTAGATGTCCCCTATAGTTATTGTGACCATCCATGCTGTATTTTTTAGGATAGTTCTGTATTTCAGCAGCCTGTCCCCGATTTTTTTTAAAGAATACTTGTGAGAAAAAGCTCTCGTAAATAGTGAGTTGTTGTCGATGTTTAATTTTTCATGTAGACTGTTCAGGTTTAAGAAATTGAAAAGAATATGATAATTTATAAATTTAATATCGTAAACTAATTGAATAGAGCAAGACAAGGTAGCTTACTTTAAAACCAGCTATGTAAAAAATATTAAAAATGTTTGAACCCTTAAAATCACACGATAAATGTCCCACTATTTTAAAATATTTTTTAACAATCCCTGCTCTGAAGCCTTCTTGTTTTTCAACCATTCTGAGGCTTCTCAATATTTTATAACTTAGCTTCTGCATGTCTGAGGTAACTTTGATTGTAAAAAGATCTGAAGCTAAAATTAATTCAACGAAAGATGATAATGGCGAAGAGAAGAAAAAAATATAAAAATGTTTTCGACCAAAATAAATTTAAAGAACGTATTTAAATTCTATAACACCTGCTATGAATACTCGAGCTAGTGGAATATATATATCCACAAGAATTTGATTTTAGTTGAGTAATTTATCGTGAAGTATCTTCTTGGCCAGATATAGAGACAAGCTTAGTTTTTTTATGAAAGCGACACAAAAATTGATGACTCAGTTGTTTGACGAATTCAATTGTCTCCGATGTTCCTTGTTTTGTTTCCGAATTCGCTCCCAGAATTATACGTACGATTTTTACTTATAATGGACAATAAGGCCTCGTTTGTCGCTAAGGATGCAAGGTCAAGGTTATTCCACAATTAATGTTTTTTTTATGATGAAGTCGTTGAGTGTCATTTGCCGCATTTTTTCTCTCGTAATAGCAAATGTCGGTAGCAAGAGATCGCATCAAAAACGCCACTCATGCTTTTGTCCTTTAAAAATCTGGATCGTTTACTACAATTTGATTGTACATAGTCAACATTTTCGGTTAAACGATCCGTCACGGCAGCTCGAAAACAACAGCGTCGTCCGAAGGGGGTGTATTTATTATGGAAAACAGACCCCAAACATTTCAAGTCAAGATATTGATGAATAAAAATAGTTATTCATGATATATATTAGTAGAAAAATCTAAGATATCGACGAAATCTTGAATTTTTCTAGTAATCGATATAGACATATAGACGCCGTAGCACACGTTTCACTCGCACTCGGCACATGGTACCGGATGCGAGTGAGAAAAAACATCGCGCCCTTGGCAACAGAAGCGAATATTGTTGTTTTTATTTTCTTTTACAATTGCAGACAATGAAGGTCAATATGTATTCTTTAGGCTTCTTTAGACAAATGCAAAAGGTTTGTTTTACTAGTATTTATATTAAAAAAGTTATTCGAGATAAATCAATAAATTTGTTTTCATAACCCCATCGGCACGGCTAGGTTAGCGTTACCAAACTTTTATTAAAGAAACCTTTAGCTAGTTATTTGGGTTCATCGTTTACAGAATCACTTTTTTTAAGGCCTGCCAGTTCTTGAAGCTCGTGGTTGGTAAGGCTCTCGCTAGAACCTGCTCTTCTACATCTCCAAGTCCTGAAGTTTTAATTAGGTTGACCAATTTGGCCAGCTATATATTCTTGCCGGGAGCCCTTAGATATCTCCGGCCCATAGCTTTTTCTATACGTTCATGGATTTATCAGTTACTTCTTGTCAATCAATGTCTACATTAAATATCGCATCCACGATGTCATATCTTTTCAAACTTGCACAATTAATTATTTATTGTCTGTTTTATTAATAAGTTGTTGATATGTGGGGCGAAGTTAATATGCCTTAAAATTTGATGACTGCTTGGTTTATCGACTGAATTAACAACGTAGTGTTAGGTCGTAGAAAAACTACCTCAATCGGAATGGAAGTGTTTACGTCCGACAATTTGATAGGATGGCTTGGAGCATTATCCAAGAGTAATAGAGCCTTTATTTATTTTTTGATCACGGTAATGATTGGACAAGAATATGTGGTAAAACAATTTTGAAAAAGATTTGATACAAGATGTCTTATTAAATCCCCAATTCTCAGGCAAATTAGAGTTTAAAATTCCTTCATGTCACTTTTTTTTTTGGGCCTCAAGTAAACCGCGTTATATCGAAACTGCGTTAATCAAGACCTTACTGTATTATCCTAGCTCAGTCACGGTTGACTACATAACCATAATAGATTATTGTTAAAGCCGTGATTTTTATTAAATATTTTTAAATATGAGTAGTAATTATATAAAGGCTTTCCGGAATTAGCTGGATTTGAGTTCACATTGAGCTGATAATCCATATTATTTTTATTTATATTACAAATATCTCTAAATATAATTATAATATTAAATTTGGTCGACAACGGAATGCTTCCTTCTTAAAAAACGTGAATAAATTAATAAAATTAATGTATTAGTTTGATAGTTTGATATCACGCAAGAGGAGAATGCTCTCAACATGTAAAATTAAACCACAGTGCGTCTCGTTTCGTAATTTTCGTCGTCGACCGCAAAATTCACTCAGAATTTTTATTATTCTTCCGAGAAGGTCTCCGACCATCAATGAATTGGAATTGTGATGATTGCTCATGGGTCAAAACGCCTCGGGACGTCTTTGATCATCAATCATAAAACGATTATTGGGGGCAAGGATGCATACGCATATTGTTTTAAATAACATAATTGTATTCTGGCATTTAGAGCGTCGAAACTTTTCGACATCCATCGAAATTAATGAACCGACACTGTCTCAAATAATGGAAACTCGATTTAATTTCGGGCCATTGTTGCGATGGCAACCGACGACGTCGACGAACAGTTTTTGCAGACGTAACAGAGGTCACATCCGATCATTATCGCCAATTCTCACTGTTTGTATATATAACTTTAACACATTTGCGGTATAAATGTATAAATATCTTATATAAAAGTATTTAGATCGATTTCAATAACCACGAGTTTGTCATATCAAAGCGATCTAGAGAAAGATAGAGAGAGAGTTAAATTTTTATGTGACTTTTTTTAAACATAACACATTAACCTGATACACTATCCTAATGTTGAATTCGTGCGAGCAGTGACCAGATTTTTCACTTCCATTGTCGCTTTCGTTGCTATTTCGACTGTAATAGTAAAATTTTACATACATAATTTTGAATAATAGTAAGCGGTCACTTTTTACGCGCTTGATCCCATTGTGCGGCACAATGGACGAATTTCGGTCAAATAGCAAATACGTTTATGATAGACACCTAATTTAAAATAATAGATATATTTATTTATGTGGGAATGATGATGAAAAAAAGTCAGTGTTCAGGTAGTGACCGTTGTATCCACAAATTATAGGCGTGGCCGATCATCGCGGTAATATCCTCAGGTCTGAACCCTTCATATAACTCAGACAGATCCTTTTGTGGAGTGTGACCACGAGTTTATGTGCGTCGACCGGAACGGCCCGTCTGAAACTTACGCGAAATTTATCCCACTAACTTTGTATTATTATTCTCAATTAAAAAATGTTATTCAATATTTTTTTTTATGATAGATAATGACGTATTTGCTCAACGTTTACGCGTACGACTACGCGGAATTGTGCGTCGATTCCGTTTACACGTTATTAAATATTTGGAAATCGCGTATAATTTCGTATGGCGATATAACCGCCAATTTGGATTATGTGAAAAAATATGTATTAAACGTTTCTAACCGCTAATTTCGTCTAGACCGATGATTCGGATTATGTGGGCGCGGTCGGACCTGTAGTCATCGCTGAAACGCCGAACCGCATACATCTGTCTTCAGGTAATGGTGATGGTTCAGGTGACTTCGTCAGGCTTCGGGTGACCTCGCATGCGAGCGAAATTAAATTAGTGAAATCGGATGCACCTGAAAGATGCTGAGTGTGCACTCGCGTGCGTCATATTCGCGCGCATCTCGCTGTGAAATGCGAGAATTGCGATAATCGTTTGATGTCCATATTGCGATGTAATCGTACGATTTATTCGCCGGTGAAACAATCTAATCATCTAATAAATATCTGTACACGGTTATAAATTATATTAGATTTTTCCGACCGAAATTTGAAGACTCTGTAACTGTTTGGAAACGGAAATTTGAACAAATTAACAGGAAAACATAACTTAACACTCAAGGACCCGGTCCCGCGTTAGTGCGGAAATTTTCGTAAACGTAAACACCCGCTCCCGCACTAACGCGGGTTCGCACGAAACGTGCTGCCATTCAACGCGCTTGGCAAAAGGCTTTTAAAGTTTTACGACTGGACACAGTTTCATTCATTGCCTGTATGTCCTTTGCATAATGCGCATGACATATGTATTTATTTATGGTTAAAAACTGTCCTTGAAATAATAGATTATTTGGATCGAAAACTTTCCAGTACTTACACATCGACTGTAACGAATTTAGGTTTCTGTTTATTCATTCAACAGAATAACTTTTTTGTAATATTTATGTGGCACAACCCGTCACATCCTTTATTACAAAGCTAAAATTACCTACATACTACATAAACAGATCTATTTGTTTTTTATCGTCTTAAATACAATTAATCATCATTTTCATAGCTCGAAAATTTTATTTCTTATCTGAATATTCTAATAATCTAATATAAGTATACTACACGTATTCGTACTTCTCTTTTGGTCAAATTATCTCAAAAAAAATTATTAAGCATTTTTTACAGAGCCGCGCAAAATCGCAATATCGATAAAAATATGCGGGTTTAGGTGTAAGTTTCGCCTGAAAACAGCGGGTGCTTGAGTGTTAATGTGTTCTCAATCAAATAAAATCTATCTTTGACCTAAAACGGCGGCTTGAAACCAATCGTGTCGTCCAAAGGAGGTTTAATTATAGTGTAAAATAGACCCCAAGAATTTCAAATCAATATTTTTATAAATTCTTTATATCTTGGCATAATTTTAAACGGATTATTTAAAGAATAAAAATAGTTATTCATGATATGATTATTCTAAGAATAAATATTGATTTGTTTCATAATTTGGTCGATATTTTGGATTTTTCTACTAATCAATATGACACGTAAATGACACGCATTCCCGGCGTGATTTAAATTACGACATTTGTATCCAGACACCTTTACACTTACTAAGATTATTAACTTGGGGATATTCGGACCCCAAGTTTTTTTATTTTTCTCAAATAACTTTTTTAATATAAAACCTACATGTCACAAACATTATGTATTTGTCAAAAAAAGTCTAAAGAATATATAACATAAATAATTATTGACTGCAATTGGGGAAAAAAATAAAAACCGCAATATTCGCTTGTATTGCCACGGCCGTAATGTTTTTTCTCGCTCGCATCCGGTACGATGTGTCGATTGCGAGTGAAACGTGCTGAAAGAGCTAGTCTGCGGCAAAAAATGGCAAGATATAGATGAAGAATTGTTCATTTACGTGACTTGAAATACTTGTGGTATATTTTCCATTATAAATACATCCCCTTCGGATGACTCGATTGGTTTCGAGCAACCGTGACAGATCGGGTAAAATTCATAAAGGCCAGTAGAGAAAAGTCATAATGTCTAAACTTTGAATTAAATTTAGTAGACTGTTTGTAATCAATGGGCGATGTGATCATGAATGGATAGTGCATTATCTCTTCTCATACCATCGATACCTGTCAAAAAAATGTTTTATAGTGGTAAAATATCCACTCCGCAGTCCTGATCTTATTATAACGAACATTTACTCTTTTATCTACATGAAAATTGCCTCGCGAAGACAAGGATTCATCTCCGACGTAGAAATAAAGCTCAGCTTAAAATATTTTTTATTGGTGGATTTTAATTTAATCCAAAGCTTGTTGAAAGATGGACGAAGTGTATTGAAAATCAGAGAGATTATGCCAGAAAATTATATTTTTGTAATCGTCTTAAATTCTATCGTTAAAGAGGGGAATAATATATTTTTACGTATTATAAAATATTTTAATATTCTGTAAATAATTCTTCGTTAATGTAAAGCGAGATTTTAATTGAAATTAAAGTGTTTGTGTAGAAAATTAAAGATTTTTCCCACTAATCCGAAAAAACTTCAAAATATGGAGCCTGACAGGTCAAATTCGTTTTTTGCCCCGGGCATATTAGATGGTTAAAACAATTCATAATATAATTTTATTATTTACGTATGTAAACATAAATTCACTTTCATGTTCTTTGAATTCTATCGTAAACAATTATATTCCTTTAGTGAATTTTTAATCTAAACAGAGATTTAAATAATACCTGCTCGTTGAATAATCAACGATAAATTTATCTCATAATACTAATATGTAATAAGATTTTTACAAGGTTTTTTACTTAATATTTTCATATGCATATGTTATTGTGTATAGGTCTTATCGTGAATGTATTTTATCGTAAAGAAATAATATTTTTATAGCTCGAAATAAAAGCGTCTACCAGCGTTTCGTTGGTATTTTTCATCTTATTGTGGTTAATTTCGGGATTTACATATATTTAAATAAATATATATGTTTATTGTTTTAGATACATATCTAGTTCTTGTATTTACTTTGTGATTTCGTGGTTTTTGCAGTGTTTTAAAATAGTTCAAACATGCTGTATTGATCATCCGAGTTTAAAAGATTACCCGAAGCTTCGACGTGATCCGTTGATGATGTTGTCCCGCGTAGTTCCTTCGGCGATTAACACTCGGATCGGTCCTCACTTAACCTTCGTGTCAAATCCCGGCTCAGGTCGGATTACCACATTCGGACGGGAAGATAAAACGAGATGAAAAAAAAAATCAGTGAAATAAAGAGCGCGTAAAAAAGCAAACGACATTATAATGGAGGGCCACGAGATAACTCGGGGCCGTTTCATTACGCCATCGCAGATCTTTTCATTAAATAATAAATCGAGTTCGGACCTCTTCGCGTACCTCCGGCACACGTGACCGCCCATCGGACACTCGGGCAATTAGCCGGTCCGAGATTTTCGGGGATTGATTGCCCTTAATCTGAGATATTTAGCCGATGGGGGCAAAAAAATGAAATTTGATGATTGGCGAAAAAAATGGATCGCATTATGAAAATTTTTGAGCTTTTTATAATTTGTGTGATGGGGCAATGAATTATGCGATGTAGCGTAATTGATCCAGCGGCACCCGGTGCCTTGATTGATACTAAACAATGTTTAACTTCGTTAAATTAATGATGGTAACGGCTTATAATACGATACTGTTATATTTTCGATATCATCAATTTTTCGCTCTCATTTCTAGCATTGTCATTTGAAAATTTCTGGGATTTTTCTGTGAAATAACAACTTTTTTCGTTGATACACGATTTTTTTAGTAATCATGAGTCTCAGTGGGAGTGTCTATTATAAAATCTAAATTATTACGAATTGTATTTATTTACTGTTATTCAATGATGATCATTTTTTAAGGCATATCTAAACCATTGTGAATGGCACATGTACACGTTTCGTAATGTAGCACTTTTAGATCAAATCTATTTTATAGGCGCCAAGAATAGGTAGTCTATTTTTTTATTATACAAAAATGTCGCATATATATTATTCTTGAATTTTATCATAGATTAACTCTACTGGTTATGGTTCTTAAACTAAAATATATATAGTTAGCCGCTATATTTATTTTTTTAATATCAAAATGACAAAGTATAATAATTTGAGACATATATAAATAAATTTTTAAACGATTTTGTCAAATTAATGCTAAATTAATCTTAACTCTAATGGTAAAATTCAACTGCTGATTCAATCAACCGATTATTATTTATATCGATACTTTTATAAGATAAGTTTTTTATATTAAAATATATAGAATTAATTTATAAAACAGTTTAACTAATATATATGGGATAAAATACCTTTTTAAAACTATCAGGATAATAAAGATAGATTTTTCCTTGACTTGGTTATTAAATTATCTATATTTTCATTGATTCAAGTATTAAAAATGTATCTACAAAAAATATAGCAATTATTTGATTGATGAATTCTTCATCAATATCTTGACATTATTTTTTTAAATCAATTATTCTAAAAATAAAAATAGTTATTCATTATATGCTTCATAATTTGATCGATATTTTGGATTTTAAAGTAATCAAAATGACAACGCTATCTGCGATGTCTGCTAATATTTTTCAGGTTAAATATTTACCCTGTTCGTTCTTGACTAGTTAAAAAAAATAAGGTACAGATGCAGCATTTCTGTTAGTACCTTTTTATATCGTTTTTTGTAAAAAAATATATTTTTAAAATAAAAAAATAAAACTTGCAGAATCATGGGGCGAGGTAATTATTAATGACTATAAATACATATTTAAATAAGTTTTAAAATACCACTACTTTATCTATGCGTGTCTGTTACATAATAAGTAGAGATACGTGATTATCGCATTTTGCGATAAATGCGACATAGAAGCG
>JAGXCT010035144.1:25823-42376 GCA_022495035.1 Philopotamus ludificatus
CTATTTTTTTTAAAAAAATAGATGCTAAAATACGTGTCTCTAATAATAAGGAATAATATGTTTTAATTGTGGAAAAAAATTAAAAATAATCTAAACTGGGAGCTAAATCGAAAAGCAAAAACCAGGTAAACTTTTTTTTTCTGGTACGAAAACTAGCAGCGAACCGTAATATTGTTTTTTATTCGAAACTAAACGAAATCACGGCTGACATATTTAACTTATTGTTAAAAAAAAGAATGGGAGAAATAAAACAATAGTTTTTATTTAAAAAAAATATATCGAGACTGATGATCAGTACGAGGATGTATGTATGAAGAATGTGACTATGTGCATGATTCCCTTTTCGGAAGACTATGAAGATCTACGCCACATACCGGCTAACAAGAATATCATAAAAGGATTGTTGTTAACTTCAAGATATCATGGGTCATAGATATACATAATATTCTGATCCATAAATGAACTATTCGTATCCCAGAAATTCTTCATGCTTCTAAATTAATAAAATAATATATCATAATTCACTCTAATTCGATCTCTACAATTTTTAATGAAAATTTCTATTCGCGTATCCATCCTTGGTATCCGAATCATCTTCAACCGAATCACCACACATCTCGAAGACGTCTTTTATCAAATAATATTGAATACATTGTTTCTCCATTACTACTCAATAAATCGGTGATATTACACATTACATATTACATGAGAAAGCTCCAAGTTGTCCGCACTTGTGCCCAATTACACCGTTGCCGAGTGTGTATCTCCATTTTCACGGTAGGCTGCGCACCGAGCAGCCAGTGATATAATAACGTGTTCCCCTAATAAACAAACGTCCTAAGTCAGCTCCTCGCAGAACAAACTCCGTTTATTCACAGCCCTTTGTTGCTCGATAAACATTCGGCGATACGCTTCAGATGTTTTATGAAACGCTGCGAGGAAGCGCAGCTACGCCGGTAGTGGGGAATCTGCCCCCCCGAGAGAGTAGACGAACGTATTAATTAAAGTCGCGGCTGGATAACGAAATGGAAATGATTTTGCCATCTTTTGTCTCGATCCTTTGACACGTTTTTCTTTATCTTTTCGTACCGCATCCGCGGCACTGGTTCAACGTTCATCATTTACAAAACGAATTAAATCATCGATCGCCGAATTATGTTAATTATTTAATGGAGCCATTAACATCTTGTACATAATCAATCTCTCCATATGCTTCTGTTTGAAATTTACATAAATCGATGCGTTTCAAAACGGGCTTAGTCATCGTCAAACAAATTAATTATTTATACGCATTGAATAAAAAATATATACGTATATAAAATATGGCTACCGTTACAACACATCGGCTTCCCTAGATCGATGGTTCAATTTTAGAAAGCGACAATAGAGGCAGTCGAATTGATTATTGCGAATTTATATATGTGTGTGTATGTGTAACACAATATCTTGTATTTATGATTAGTTTCTGTCGGATATATCGTGAACCGTGAATAAGCTGGCTTTGACACCGACAAATGACAAATTATGGCCACTGTGCAAACACGTCTCCGACGTTATTGCCGAGGTGTTGAGTGTTGAGATTCAAATTCGGTAATATTTTACGGCGACCGTTTTTCATTCGGGCCTCATCATTTGAAAGTTTCAGACGTATTTTACATTAAATTAACGGGGAGTGTCTACACTTTGTGCTTTTATAAGCTCGTATACGTCGGCTCTATTTAATTATGACTCAATTTCAATTTACGATCATATTTTAGTAGAATGACCGTATTTTACACTCTGTTCGTGAGTATTTTGTATAAAATAGTATATAAAAATTGTTTTATGATTTTTATTTATGTAGGGAAAAATTTCCATCAATACATTTGGACTCAGATCTTCAGATATCAAATGGTAAAATCATGACATTTAATCAAGACTATGATTGAATGAAAGGATTCAATGTCAGCCAAGATTTTCAGAGATTTAATTCTATAAAACTAATGGCAGCAAAACGTAGGTTTGCCTCGGGAAAAAAGTGAAGCGTTTCGTAAATTTTTCAAGCCTTTAATACGAGCCGACGAGTGCTAAATAATCAAAACGAAGCATAAACTAGATAATCTCTTAAAGCTAGAACCAATTTTGAGATTCTCGGTTGGAAGTAATAATTGGAGCGATCTCATTGAAGAAGACTGCTCCAGAAAGTGATGAGGCAGAAATTAGCGATAGCTAGAGAGACTACATTGGAGAATGACAGGCTAAATGTTATCCTAGTATATATCACCGAGAAATAGGAGTAATCAATGTTTTAATACCTGTTAGAGAAATGTTCTCAGATTGAGAAAAGTATTATATTTCGCCTATTTCTTTTCCGGATCATTCACATGTATTAATCAAGATGATAACTCACAGATCTTTAACTAAAAAAAATATGAAAAGTTCTTCTCAGTGTCCCAGAAAATAAATAATTTTCTGCGGATGTATTATTATATTTGTTTGCCTCTATGTTGGTCAAATTAATAAAAGACGTTTGACATATTCAAGACGAGTTCTACATACAAAACATATGTAGTTGCTTAAAAAAACTTGTACTTCAGGGTAATGTAGATGAGAGAAGATCTCGCGAAGTCTCATCAATCATATAGTGATAATAGTTTGGGCTTACTTTTAATCCAGCCGTGCTGATATTTGGGACCATATGTTTTCTCGAATAACTCATAATATAAATCCTACATGTCACAAACTTTTTTGTATTTGTCTTAAAAAGTCTAAAAATAAATATTATATATAATCATTGTCTTCTGTTACCACGGGAGTGATGTTATTTCTCGCTCGCATCCGGTACGATGTGCCAAGTGCGAGTGAAACGTACTAGTGACGTGCCGCGAGAACTCTGAGTCTGCGGCGGCACATCGCCGAGTTCCAGTCAATATATTGATAAATTGAGAAGACTGAGCTCTCGCATCATAGGTCAATCACACGTTTCAATCGCACTCGGGACATAGTAACGGATGTGAGCGAGAAAAAACATCGCGCGCGCTGTAATAGCAGCGAATATTGTTATTCTTATTTTTTTTCTGAGGTCCAGATAATAAAGGACAATTATTTTTATAATATTTATTCTTTAGACTTTTTTAGACAAATACAAAAAGTTTACGACTTGTAGGATTTATATTAAAAGAGTTATTCGAGATAAATAAAAAAAACTTGGGATATTCAGTATATAGGGCATGGAAGAATTCTAAAAAATCATGTTTAATATTTTTATTTTTTTTATTTTAGAGGGAACGCAGTATATCTACTATTTTTTGTTTTGTTCTGCCATATGTTTCTAGGGTTTCATTCGAAACCTCTTTCTCAATATCTTAAACGTCAGTATAGCTTCCTTTATAAGTCCTTTAACTTTACTGTATTTATGTAGAAAATCTTGCGACAAATACATTGTAAGGCTTATATTTACCACTGTTTGTTCAGCACCTGAATACTTTACATACTTTTCGTATGAGACACGAATAGTCATACTTAGACAAGTCGTGAAAGTTTTACAACTTTTTCACCTGGCAACCGCATCAGCCGTATTGTGCGGAGGGTGTGGTTGTTCTTTTGCTAGTTTACGACGGCAACACTGTTTCGACTCCATGGGCGTGGTAAGGAATTGCATTTCCGAGTCCAATCTCCACGCAAATGGATTCAACCGCTCCTTGTCTTGCAGTCAGATTTACTACCCGTCAATAACAATCACGCGTATCAGTCTTCGTTAAGGGGCCAGCGGCAGGAGGAGGTAGCGGTGGTAGCCGCCTCTGACTTAATGCGTTCACGTTTAATCTACGGCCTCGCGGAGATATCTCCGTTTGATCTTATTGAGATTAACGTGTTCACGTAATGCGTTTTAGAAACGGACGCAGATCGCAAGTCATGTGAATAATGAAACTAAAATTTCATTCGGTATATATAAAAATGCGTTGCATACATTTTTTGCGAATAGTATGCAAACTGCATTATTTCCATCTCAAACAATCCAATTAAAGGTTAATGACTCATCAGTGTTTCCAGCAGCTAGCTCGGCGACGCCAACTGTTTACTTAAGCACTACGGTGCGGAAAGTGGCTAAAACTTTCTTCGTCGTCCCATAATGGCGTCGCATAATGATAGAGGATTAAATCCTTTGAAAATATGACTTCACTTTGTTCAGCTCGGTGTTGCCACAAAGCATTGTAGCAACTCGAGCTTGACTTGTCTGCAATGCATTGTCTCGAGCGCAACTTGATGCCGATAGATTGATTCTTGGCTTCCGCAGACGATGTAATACGATTTTTGCACGCGATTTCAATGAAATTTCAGCAAATATTAAAGCATTTCATTCACGTCGATTTTATGCGCGTCCAACCGCGCTTTTTTCAGATTCAAAACGTAAATTAATACTGAAATAATAATCCTTTTTCGGAATATACTAATGTTGTGTTGCTGTATATTCTTGGAGCTTTCGCGTAATTACAACGAGATGGGGGTTGTGTTTTCGTTTAATTAAAAATTCAGCAATTAAAAACGCGTAGTACACAGTTGTATGTACATTTATATTTCAATTTGCGAATAATGCCTGAATTAAATTAAGCCGTAATTCGTTTGTTAATAAAATTGTATTATTTTTTTTCGCCGCGTAATTGTTGAGCGAGCTGACGACACGCTTGCGTCACGTCTCCTGGATCACTGAGTTCAATTGCGTCTCTCCCCCTCCATTTTCGCATCAGGAAACGATGTAGGAATCGCACAAACCATACATCAATTTTTTTAATTATCAATATATGCAGATCTAAGCTCGACATGCCGTATGTAAACCCAGTGGAAAAAAGAATTCTGTACAAAATCGTGATTGTTTTTCATAATGAGTGCGTGTATTGTGGCCGGCAGAGTCGATGGCACGATTTTCTCTGTGGCAACCGACTATCAGATGTCTCGATCGATTTTTTTCAATAGGTTTTCGAACCAGACATTTCTAAGACTGACAGTCGTCGGGTTGTTGTCCTCGCGCCGATGAGCATGCAACTTCGTACAAAAGACTCGAGTATTGTGAAGGCGTGGCTGTTAGATAATTTCATTTTCGGATTTGGATCGAGCCGAGCTTCGGTCATCGAGCGATCTCTGTTAGATTTAATCCGTTTTGTAATTGGCCATATTCGTATTTTTGTTGATTCTGCAGACGTCGACGCCGACAATGAACGGGGCGTTTCCTCTCTCTCTCCTCGGTTGTAAAAAAGTGATAAAATTAAAATTCATCAGCTGGTTACGGTGTATGACCCGGGGTCGCTACATTGTGCGGTTTACGGCGACAGCCGGCGACACATGGACTAAATCACTTCCTTCCGCTTTCCATATTTCAGAAATCCTCGTATACGTTGTACATACAGCATGCTGCAAAAATACAGCGAACTTTATTATGATAATATATTCATCTAAAAGCAAGCGTCTCTCCATTTACACGGCAAATGCTTCTGTGAAAAAAGCGGTAACGTCGGAGGAAAGCGGGAAAATTTATTTTGCTCTGTCTATGACATGTGTTGATCAACTCATCAGCGCGTTCATGAAACGAGACAGATGACGGCATGTGATTGGTATTATGATTTAAATGTTAATCATCGATAAATAAATCTTGGATCTGATTTATTGAGAAAATTCTTATTAAAAAAATAAATATAAATCTCATTAATGTTTTTAATAGCTGGTTGGCATTGAAACCCTGATCGTAAAAGAACTGCATGCAATGTATGAAGTTAGCCTTGCCTTCTACAAAAAATAATGTTAAATAATAAAACTACCAAAAGAAATTAGTGCCTCAGTTTTTTTGACTGAGCTCACACATCTCTATGTAAGATAATTGATTTCTTTCCGGTTTACTTAAAATGTTCTATCACTATTTTATTTAAATTATCTTTAACCGATCCGTCACGGCGGCTCGAAAACAATCGCGTCGAACGAAGGGGGTCTATTTATAATGGAAAATAAACCGCAAGCATTTCAAGCCAAGATATTATATATTATTTTGACTTTTTAAAAAAATGGATTATTCTAAGGATAAAAATAGTTAATTATGATATGCACACTCTGCGATATCCCACCGCAGACTGATGACACGCCGCCGACTCTGAGTACTCGTGGCACGTGTCACTAGTACGTTGCACTCACATGTATGGCATATAGCACCGGATGCAAGCGAGAAAAAACATCGCGCCCGTAGCAGCATAAGGGAATATTGTTGTTTTTATTTTTTCATTCGCAATTGCAGATAATAAATGGCAATAATTATTTATAATATTTATTCTTTAGACAAATACAGTAAATTTATAACATGTAGGCCTTATATTAAAAGTGCTATCCGTGAAAAATTCAAAAACTGGGGTTCCATAAATGACAACTTTTTTCTCTATTTTTTATTCATAATTGTAGCAAAGTTGTTAACATATTTGAATAAAAATAATCCTTAAATAAAATCTTTTGGATGCTGTTTGTAATTAATCATAGAAGAATACGCATGTATGTACGCTCTTAATTATATTTTTTTTATATTTTTTTGGTTTTTAGTAATTGATATACATCATGATAACCATATGCCTCTCCAGATTATCATCAATTATTTAATCTTCATCGTGATTATAGAAATCTTCTACCTTTTGATGATTACCTCTGGTAATCATTATTTCTGGTCAGGATCATTTTCAACAGGCATTCGAAGGATGATCCATTTTTTATAGATTCGCACTGTAATTAATTTATCAGTTTTTGAAAACTGTCCCTCGATTAACGCGGTAGATACGTTCCACGAAAAACCGCGTTAACGAAAACCGCGTTAAAAAAGACATAGAGTTCATACAAAAAATGGGGATACGTTCCAGGATGTAAAAAACCGCGTAAAAAAATGTATGGAGCTCAAATAAGATGTGGGGATACGTTCCAAAAAAAACGCGTAAAAATAATCTATAATCTACAACAAAAAAATATATGATTGAAATGAAAATGTTCACATATACCTACAACATAATTTTTATTAACAAACGAGGTGGAGGAATTATAAACGTTTCGTAATAAGTTCCCACACATCATAAAACATTTTATTTTATTCGGAAATTAGCTGCTGTCTTCTAATGCAACTATTTTTTTCTTCTTCTTTATTATTGGTTCAAAGTCACTATCATTATCAGTATAAATATTTAACATTTCTGATTCGCGAAAATCGGTAACTAACGTCTGTCTTTTATTTTTAGTCATTTCTTTAAGAATTTTTTAAGTCGATATTTATCACCATATTTTCGAATTTTATAGCCAATTGGATAACTTCTGTTATGTTGTAGAAGTAAAATAAATTAGAGTTCTTCACAGTTCAGACTTACTTATAGATATGCCTTGAATTTCGACATTTTTTCGACGCGAAGAAAAAAAAAACTGTTTTATAAAACCGCGTTAGATTTAAACCGCGTTAAAAAAAACCGCGTTAATATAGCCGCCACTGAACAAAAACTACGTATTTTTATTGGGAATATTTTTTGCATGGTTCATTTGGAAGGTTCCCTTTTTAAAATAAGCGATTTATTTTTATGCGGTTTTCTTGGAATACCGTCGGACAATTAAACCCGTACAATAGAATCGAAGGGCGTTGTTCTGGCTTAGCTTCAGGTCAAGAAATTGAACCATGCGAACGGCTCGTTAACGTACTTTTTATTTATGGTGGTGTGGACGCCCCTTTGTGTCGGCTCTACTCGTGATTGAATGATATCCGGGTAGAATATATATAATTTTTATTGGAAAAACGAATATAAAACCCTTCATTGTTATGTGATTTTAATGAATAGTCGAAAACAAATTGGACCAATTTGTGGAACGTGCTGAAAGAAATAAAACGAATTTTATGGATCAAAAATGAATGGATTTTTATGTGTATGATATTTAATTGTTGAAAAATCAAGTCTTATATGCCAAACTATTTGTACTCCAGTCAGACATAAATTAACTGAGCTGTGAATGTCGGTTAAATTTATTATCCGTCATTAAAATACTAGATCTAATACGTTTTCCGATGTAATCAACGTTACGACTTCAGCTCACTGTTGAAACTGTCTTGTAATCTGATGCAAAATCCCGCGCATGAGGTCACTTTGATTTTCACATCGCAAAAATTTTCATTTTGCATATGCGTCGCATCAGCAATTTGTTTTTGCGGAATGTAACTATACACATATACATTTTTTTCGCTTCGTCAATTCCATACCCGCTCTTTCGCCGTGCCGGCTGATCGATGCTGAAAAAAAAATTGAGCATGCGAATTTTCGACATTTCAGCAATGCCCATTTGTCGACGATGGTCAATTACATCCTGTTGCAGAACCGGCGCGTTAACCCTTCAACAGATGGGGCCGCGGCCGCCGCCCTCCACCTCCTCACCCCCAGGCTGCATATATTAAATTTTCACTGATGGAATTGGTTTTGGCGAATAGCTTTCATTCAATTCTTCGCGTAGACAAATTGAATCGCTTTTTGATGCCGACAACATTTATGTGTGTTTTATTATTCCAGTGATTTAAAATGGCTAGACTTGATCTGCATATACGTGACAGAATTATTTGCATTTAACTTACTTGCTTCGAATTTTTTTAATGTTTAATTATTTAGCTTTATTTTCCCTTGATTTACACGATGGATATGTTTCTGTATGAAAAACTGTATAATCGATTATTTATTCCTGAAAATCAGAATTAAAATAGGTCCACTTTCTTCATTCCAATTTATTTTAATTATTGATATTAATTTATATTTTTTTGGTTGTATAATCTGTTTGAAATAAAATGTTGCATATTTAGATCAATATTTAATAGATTTTTTTATAATATTCTTGCTTTAAATGAAATATGTTGCGTCTAAATCTGAAGGATTCACACTTAAAATTGGATTAATATATTATTTATTTTTTATTACAGTTTCACCTGTAAAGAATTCTTTGATGTTGGTGATATGTTTACAATCTAGAGCAGAGGTCCATAACCTTTTTCATTCCTTTTCCTAAAAATATAATACGTTCTCGCGCCCCCCTCCCTAAAGGAACTTCTAAAAAAGACGAAAACAAAGATGTATATTTAAATTGAATTAATAAACAAAAAATTATGTATTAACATTTGCATAAATCTTTAAAAAAGAAATTAATGACTCTTTTGTTCCTGTTCCCTCTTTTCTGCTGGTAAATCCAGACTCGCGTGAGTATATCGTCACAAAAGGGATGAACACAGTTAGTGCCTTTTTGAACTCTAATATTGTTATATATGCAGTTCAATCACACGATTTGTTCTCAGCTCACAAAGATCTTCTTTCAGTATCCGACATATTATCGCAATTAACCCAACCCTGCCGATGGGGTCCATTTGGGACCCCAAGTTTTTGATTTTTCTCGAATAACTCTTCAATATAAATCCTTCATGTCACAAACGTTTTGTATTTGTTTAAAAAAGTTTAAAGAATAATTATTATATGTAAACATTGTCCTTTATTGTCTTAACAACAATATTCTCTTCTGTTGCCTCGGGCGCGATGTTTTTTCCCACTTGCATCCGGTATGATATGCCGATTGCGAGTGAAACCGTGCGATTGACACGTATCGCGAGAATTCGCGATTAGTTATTTATTATTATCAACTGTTTATACGAGAGTTGAAAAATTAGATAGATTCCCTCTTCTGACTCGTCGACTCTAAAGTATGTAATTTTTCAGCAAAGCCATTCATCTTCTCGCAGCATGTCAATTTGTTTACATTTTCCCCTTGGATAAATATATTCGGGTTATTCATATAAGTGAAAATATCACTCAAATAGGCCAACATTTGGTTGAATTCTTGTAATTCTAGTTCTCCAACAAGATCCTAATCTCGTTCTTTTAGAAATGCTTTAATTTATTTTCGTAGTTCCAAAAAACGTGTTAAATCATTTCCACATGGTTTACCCGGCGAAGCACTTTTAATCTTGAGTGAATAATTGTTGAAAGAAAAATATATTATTTATAGCAACAGTGAAGAGTAATCTACTTTATAGCAGCGAAGCATAAGTTTATGCATATATCATGTAGTTGATAACTTCATATACTTGGACTTTAATATTAACCGCCAAAACAATATTGCACAAGAAACAAAAATATAGCTGCTGCTTTGGAACAAAAGTTACCACAGTAATCAACTGGATCAAAGTAAAGACGAATCTCGCTTTCTTTGAAGTAGTTTGGATGGCATTCATTCGAAATTGAAAGGCTACTAAATATGAAAACAGTGATTAGATTCTGTAGATAATTGACACTGCGATGGACAGGACAGGTCTAGGAAGTCCGTAACAAATCTCGATTAATCAGGTAATTTATACAGTGAAAAAATTATAAATGATATTAATTAATTATACTATTCTGAATTATATTGCTAAAGAATATCAGTATTGTATTTTTCTCAATATACTTTAGCTTTCACCCTTTAGCTGATAATATGTGAATCGGTTATTTTTTTATTAATCCTTTCCACTCTGTTCACCTTTATTCGACTGAGTTACTCTCATTATATTTTTTTACAAATTTATTAAAAGAGTAAATAAAATGAATAAGAAGTATCTATAGGGTTTGATCTGATATTCGATTAAAAAAGACACATATTTTTTAAAAATTAAAAAACTTTGTTCAAGTTGTTTGCTGAATAATCTTTTGGGCCGATATGTCTGGCCTTTGGAGTCGAAAAGGTCAATCGCTTTGATTTCTGTTTAGATCATAATTTAAATTTCGATATTATTTGATGGATTTTTTTTTCTGATTTCATCATCATCCTCCTCTCCCTCCGTCATTAATATTTTAAAATTTGATTGGCTCAAACTCCTCAATGCCCCCCGGTCAATTCGCAACTCAAACCTAATAATGTAAAGGTCGACGCAGACGGCCCTTTCAGACACACCCCTTTTTCAATTAACTTGTTAAATACATTTCACCCCTCTCCACTTTTCGGATCTGAGTTTGTCATATTGTTTCGCAATAAATGTATGCTCATTAATAATTTGGCATTAGTTGAAATTTTGTACATTTCAGCCCGTTTGAATCACACGGCTGAGCGGTTGCAAAACTTTTGCTAATAAAATTACACCGCCCCGTGTACGTAAATAATAAATCCGCCGTCAACACGACCGCATAGGATCGGGATCGTAACGGAGTAAAAAAATATATTAAAATGCATTCGGTTGGCTGCACTGGTTTTACGCGCGCATTCCGTGTTTGAGCGTAATTGGACAGTTGACTAAAATACCATTCTATTATGTCTGTTCGCGATCGACTGTATCCGATTGCAAAAATCAATCCGGGCTTCGGTTCGTTTAACCTGAAACAAATTCGTCGTCGGATTTTACGGCGGTATTCTTAACTATGTACCGGAAGTAGAATCCTGTAATGTGCCAGATGCGACAGGACTCGATCCATTAAATAAATTGGCTGACACCTTGACACGTTCACGTTTTGTGTGCCGACATTTTCCGGATGAGACAGGGAATTTGTGTTTTAATGGCCTCGCAATCATCATCATCGTCGTTATCGAGTCTATGTACTTTTGGGGATAAGGGATCGGATTCTTTTTAGCCCCGGTTTGTTGTGAACATCTCCGGCTCTTGCGTGATTGCCCGAGGAGGATAATTGTTTGATCGTTTCACTTATCCCATCAATTTTTGATATGTTGCGTTGCTATGAATCGAAGTTTTTCAGCATTGCATAATTATTGCAGTTTATTGTGTCGTATATTTTTTTTTCTGGAAACAAAACTTATTATCAAAAAGGCGACGTTGACATCTGCTATCACCCGAATAATCCCTAAATAATGGCCCGAGTCAAACGTTTTACGACCATTACATTCCCCGTGCAGACTTGCAAGTCAAATCTCCCTGCATTTTATTGTTTGCTACGGAAATCGTAAAACCTCGCTTTAATCTCTGTTCGATCGGCGTCCGGATCTGCGCGGAAGCCGGGGGACGCGTAATAAAATTTCGTCTAAAATCACAATCCACTTTATGTTTTACTTAAAATATTAACGAACAAAGAGGCTGCTTTTTTACATCGTTGCAAATTTCTTTTTCAAACTGCCAAATTGCTTGAATGCGGGGGAGGGTAGCGAGCAACATCGCCCGGAGGCTTCTCGACGTTGATAAAGATGACGGGGGAGGAATAATGACGTCGCCAATTCAATTGCTCCTCTAATAGAATTTTTAGGAAGCCGTCGTCGAGCCGATTACCCTTGCCGTGGTTTTAATTATTCCGGATAATATGCTGCGTACATAATAACGATGATAGGGTGGCCCTGAGTGTTGCCAGGTCGGCTCTGCGTGTTGGCAGCCATGCGTTAATTTAAAATTGGCGCCCATTGCGCGCTTCCGGCAATTCTTGCTGTCCGTCTTTGTGTCACTGTAAATTATGTTATTGTCATGTCTGCCAGATTATATAAATAGTATGTACTTCCCATAGGAAAGCTAATTTATTATATATTCATTTCAAACAATTAAATTAATTATAATCATGAGATAAACGATTAAAATCTTATGTTTTATATTATTCGTTCTAGGCGTAATTATGATTTATTTTATTTTCTTATTACGTATCTTAAACAAACAGGATTAATAAATTATGTATAACTCTGATGATATTAAAGACAACCTTTCTATAGCGCGGCGTGTGTGGAAGTCCTTTCTATAGTGCTTCCTTCTAGATCGCCGTTTTTTTATAAAACGCTAAATTTTCAAGGTCAAATTAAAGAGTTGTCAACAAAATGTAACATGCATGCGCGATCAAACTAAAAATAGAACTAGGTTATTTAAAAAAATCAATGGAAAAATGTTTGATGTCTTGATTTTGTTTAATTTATAAAATACAATTAAAAAAACCTATGAACAAATTGTATAAGGGTATCTAGTATACTATAGGGCGGTTTTCTATAGCGTGATCCCTGTTTCTCGGCGCTATAGAAGGGTTGACTGTAAAGTTATATAAAAATTACTGCTTAAAATTCAATGCTTCTTTAATGGATTCGTTATAGCGGCTCGAAACCAACCACATCCACGGAAAGGGGTATATTTATAATAGAAAATAGACCCCAAACATGTCAATTCAATATATTGATGAAATCTATATCATGACATTTTTAATAAATGGATTTTTCTAAGATTTTTCTATTATTCATGATATGCTTCAAAATTTTGGCGATATTTTCGATTTTTCTACTAATCAATATGACGCGTAAATGAGATGCCGCTGATAGACTGACAAATTCTCGCGATACGTGTCACTAGTATACGTTTCACTTACACTTGGCACATCGTGCCGGATGCGAGCTAGAAAAAACATCGCGCCCCTGACTACAAAAACGAATATTGTTGTTTTTATTTTTCTCGCAATTACTGACAATAAAAGTCGATGATTATTAATGATATTTATTCTTCAGAGATTTTTATACAAATAGTTTGTGATATATAGGATTTATATTAAAAGAGTTTTTCGAGAAAAATCAAAAACTTAGGGTTCCAAATTGACCCCATCGGCACGGCTATGTAAGCTGTGCCGTAGATACCTGAACGTGTAAGACGGACTACGAATGTTTCCATTTGAGATGTAATTTTGAAGACGGATGTTAAGAGCTTAGGGTCCCAAATATTTTTTTTTCCAATTTTGTAATAAAAAGAGATTGAGAGATTTCATTATTCAACACTTTGAAGACGGTCAACTCTAAACTCGTCCATAATCGCACAGATTATTTTTAAATTATTTAATTACTTTATAAAATATTAAAATTCATTATTTTTATTGAATTTTATCGCCTCGTTTTATTGATTTTTATCACGTTTATTGGGCTTGAATTCAAGTGAATTAACCAAAAATTAAATTAGGTTTGACTCTTTAAATTCCTGTATCGCGGTAGACGTGTCGTTAATAGTGTCATTAAAAAACGCAATTCTGACTCGACATTAATTAACCCATAAACCGACTCTGGCTGCTATTTTAAAAAATTCTAATGATTAGTTTTCTTTGTATTAAGTAATTAAAAAATGCAATATAAAATAAATATATAATAATATATACAACAACAATGGTTATATATATATATATTATAATAACTGAAAAAATAATGGCTTCGAATTAAAGGGCTGAATTTTAGTCATATAAAATTGTATTGTATCGATTTTTTCATAATTAATAAATTCATTCCTAAATATATCATTTTAATCCCAAAATAATGAGATTTTAACAGTACAATAAGCTTTTTATCTTTAGGTGGGGCTGGTCAAAATTCATAGAGATCTTCCCAATAATAATTTTAATACGCCTTGTTAAGAAAATTATTCTGATGTTTTGCCGTGTTAAAATAATTGGGTTCGTTTTCTTGAACCGTGTTTACTCAAAATATTACTCACATAATATATGCATTTATAAATAATCATCTTCTGAATAATTTAAATTTGCTAAAATAATATGGGTATAAATTCGATGAGTTATTTAATAAAGATCAGTTCGCTACTCCGACTACTAGATTTTCCTTGAAGTTTCTCTTAGCTCACGGGAGCAAAACTCGAATATCAATAGAGCAATTAACCGCTCGAAGGGCGAATGCTCGCCAGATGCAAGTTTCAAAACTCGATGCATTGTAATTATCCGCTATTTGTATCAATCAAATGGCATGTCTGGGGATTGGAAATCGTTTTCGAGAAATTAGCGTAACTCGGTAGACAGGGAGCGGAGAGTTGCGTGTCTGTTAAAATTCGCATTTCGCACGAAGCCTTCCGAACGGCGGCCCATCGTAGGTGTGGCGCGTTTTGATTTTTTATTTACGTATTAAAAAATATTTTTATTTTTATTTTTTAATGTAAAATGCATTCTCAGAAATTTTGTTGCAATTTGAGAGCGCGTGTGTTGTTGCATCGTGCCGCATACAATGCAAATTTAGCCACATGTAAATATCCAATTGAATGCGTTCGGTCTCCTTTTTTTATAATATTTTTGCATATCGTACAGTCGGATGGATGCAAATCAGTTACTATAAAATGCATTAATGCAAAATTCAATTGATTATTCGAAAAATTGCATTTTTTCATACACTAGGTACATATAATGTTATGACTCTATTCGTTTTTATATCGTATACTATAAAGCATGAGTTTTTATAGTGGCATAACTTTCATAGATGTATAACTGCGTCTCTGTGTGTGTGTGTGTGTGTGTGATGCGAATTTCTAGAGCATGAAAACTGCACGTGGTTAGTGGTAATAAAATTATATGATTGCAGAAATTTCAATTATTCACGGCGCTAATCTGATTGTGTTAGCTTTCTTGCGGAAAAATTAATGTTTTTGGCGTGCACTGGTATACCACGCTTGACCTTCGCCGATACACAGGCCCTTCAGCTTTATTGCTGGTCGGCTGCGAGCTCGTCCCATCCACTCTCTGCTCCGGCTATAATTGTGATTCGTGTTCGATCTGTGTATACCAGTCTTTTTATTGCGATGGAACGATGGCTCGTTAACTAGGCCCCCATATTCCACTGGAGTTTTATGCCTCACTTCGAGTGTGTAATCGCGGCCATATAATAATATACTTGAAGTGATTTCCCCTAGGGAGCACGGGGTCCATTCACTGGTTTAATTTGAACGAGCACGAGCCGACTCCTCGACGGGATACTATAATGAAGCCCTCGCGATTCGAGCCCTGGTCCATTTAGCGGGCTCGAGTTACACCGTCTCTCATCGCCAGGCTGGCTGGCGTGGCGTCGGCTTTCATCCAGATTAATCTTGAAGCGAAATTGTATATCCATCAAGTGATTAAGCCAAGTCTCTTACCGGAGACATGAATGACTAGTAGGCAACACGGGGTTTAGTGTAATGCTAGCTTGCCATTGATGGCTTGCTTAATACCGATGATACTACAGAAACAATCAATAGATCAAATCATCAAGTATAGATGACAATATTTTATCAATAATTCACAGATTACCAAGATTTTATGGAAAGCTCATTGTTCTTGACCTCGTAATAATCCTGATTTAATTGTGATAGCATATAAAAATATTATTTTTTATTTTATATTTAATATTTTGGATGATTATAATACTTTCCAGTTGATCTAGTCAGTTATCTCATTTTTTTTCATTTCCCATACGAAGTCTTGCGTTGAAAGAAACGAAGAATTATTTTCATACAAATTAAGGCTGGTTGGTCTTGATGTATTTTTATATCCAACTCCTTGATGTTGGAAGGCTCCAAGCATCCGTCTTTAAAATCACATCTCAAAAAATACAATCGTTGTCTGTCTGAATAAATACGATACGGTAAATAGGATATCACGTTTAAATTTTTAAGATATTTTTCACTAAATGTACGATAAATTGTGTAAAAAATTTAATTATGGATCCACTTCTTTTAGTTAAATTACATATATATAAACGGATCCGTCACGGCGGCTCAAGAACAACCGCGTCGTCGTAAAACACTAGGTGTAAGATAGGTTCTGCTAGATCACCGTGTTAAACGAAACCGTGTTAAGCGAGACTAA
>JAGXCT010035144.1:42910-56099 GCA_022495035.1 Philopotamus ludificatus
TCAAACAATTCATCAATTTTGTTGATAGCTAAATCCTCCAATCCCTCACCTCCTAATGAATGTGCGATATTAAGAATTTCTACAAAATCCCTACAAAGTCTAACGTCTACAAAGCAAAATTTAATCGAAAAAATATTTTTTTAACAAAACTGAAGCTGTGTTAAAGCGAAATCATGTTAAGCGAGGGATGGGTGTATGTATAATGTAAAGTAGACCCCACGTGTCACTAGTATACGTTGATTATACACAATGATTATTTATAATATTTATTCTTTAGACTTTTTTATACAACTGCAAAAAGTTTGTCACATGTAGGATTTATATTAAAAAAGTTACTCGAGAAATATCAAAAATTTGGAGTTACAAATATACCCCATCGACACGGCTAGGTTAAATGGTCGTATGACCCCTCTTTAATGTTTCATTTTTCGAGTTACAGCAATATTGCTTTCCACCGCCATTTTAAAATAATACTATTAAGAAAGTTCTTAATAATTATGTTTTTTTTATATATTTATTTTACTGGATAAAGATTCTCGGGGGAAATGAGACTCTCACACTTTTATTCTCCCCTCCAGTCTCAAAATCCGGGTACTATCCGGGTACTAGCTCAATCCCGGTTAACTTATATTATCAAACTAATTGTATGCTGCCATGGCACTCATTTTAAAAGAAATAAGTAGTTTATTTTGTAGTGTTTCTTGAAGTCAGCATTACCATTGGTTGTTTTGTATTGTAATTTGATATTACGAGTTGATACACAGTGTGACTCTAAATTTTCACCAAAAACCTCCATCAAACCAGTGTTCCATGACCTTTTTTTTGACCACCATTTGCTTATGAAATGTGTTGTTTGTTCGCTCAATGTTAAGTTCCTCGAGTCTCACACGAAAGTCACAAATTAGAGCCGGGCGGTTCCCACGATGCGGTGTCGCTCGACACCGTCTCACTTATCTCGCAACACATCGCATTATGATATATATATTCTGGAAATATTTAAATATCGCACATTTTTATTCGCATTACGTGGAAAACCTCCAAAATTGCCGGTTTCCCATCGTCATTGTTCTAACGACCAATTTTGCATAATGTTCGCGGATAAAATTTACACATGAATGTGTGGACACAATGGCGTATGCCAGCCCCCCCTTAACGCGATTATATTGTTCCGCCAGGCGATCGTCGGATGTTTGAGAATCACTTGATAAATGTAATTATCAAGATATTTTTTTTGTTAATTTAATGAAAATTTAACGCCGTTTTGGATTTACTGGGTGTTTTTTTTGTTGTTGTACTTTCCGTCTGGTGGAATCAGATAAATACAAGGCGAGACGCTTTATTTTTATTTCATCCCCATTAGCGACCACCAAACCGTGGGACGTGGCAATTAGGCAGTGTCAGTCTGACACAATCGGTTGTCGGACAGTGTCTGATTGTTTGAGGGCAGGCAGGTGACGATGTACAAGCCGTGGCTTCATTTGAATTACAAATGGCAATCGGCGCCCGACGCCCACCCCGCCCGCCAAATTGAAACATCGCGGTTCAAAGGTATCTACCCCCTCCACCGCGCCGATTATCGTGTGGCTGCAAGCCGCCAGGATAATGGCTTCATTAAATATAGAGAGAAATTCAAAATAGCGGCTCGCTTTTGGTTCTACCCGGGCAAAGACGAACGAATGGCAGTGCTACACTGATGCTGCGGCATCAATTCATAATTCAGTCCGGTATTTACATATGTAATCAGAATATTACCTACAATTAATATACATATATTATATTATTTGTCATTTTATTTATCTGCAAAACTCTATGCGGAAATTATTAAAAAAATATTGACGTGATGAGCTTTTGAGATGTTGTCTTTTTTAATATTAATAAATATCTAAGATAGGACTCGATATTTTGTTTGTATTATTATAATTAACACTTTAGAAGAATTTCTACATTTTTTCCCACGCAACAATAGCACATAAAATATTTTTTTTTTAATAGTTCCTCTCTGTTATATTCTAAATTATTTAAAATTATATTATAATCATATTTAAGATTAAATATATTAGAATTTTTAATGTATCATTATAAACTCTTCGTTGTATTTACTGTAAATTTATGAATGTATAAAACTTTCTGGTTTCGAATAAATATGCACGTAATAAATATTTTCCTAAACAATATGCACGGAGATAATTTTTAAGATTTATTAATATTTTTGGGCCGCTATGAGGAGCGAGTTTTGGTTAATGCGTAGTAAATTTAATAAACATCAAATTTGTTATTTTTTTAAATCCTCCTGCACTTTGGATTTCAGAAAGATCTTCTCTAGCTTATTATCAAACTGTGAAGGTCGTCTTGGTTTACGGATGTTTGTAAAGTTTCTGTTAACCGATTAATATATCATTAGAAAAATACCATTTGCTACTTTTTATTAAGGGCACTGCCTCATAACCCGATAAAATATGCTTGGCTCGTGGGTAAAATATTTGAGGGTGCTGCGGAATATTAATAATTAAAAAAAGTAAACTTAGCCCATATTTGATTTAAAACATAACAAATAAGGCGAGTTAAAAATACTTAATAATATTAACAATGATAAAATAAGTGACAAGCGGCACGTGTCTCAAAGAGGCTGTGAGTCAGTATGACTGCACGAGTCGCAGCGTGACACGGTGCTCAGCGTGACTCCCCTCCCCTCGCACTCCGTTCCCGCCCCGCATCCGTCCAATGCACGACGCTGGTAGCTCTGAAAAGCAAACAGCACCCTACATCGCGCGGAGTAACATTGCTCACGTAGGGACCGACCACATTAATAAATATAAAATATATTTATTTATTTAAAAAGAAGATTTCTTATTTAGGAATTAAATATGGACTTTCGGTTTATTTTGTTTGAATATTGTGCATGTCGTTAGAAAAATAATTCGCGAAACGCTTTGGCTTAACAGAACGCAGATTCCAAAACGCCACTCACTCACATAAGGGGAATGAGTCCCTTACACTAACATTTCCTAAAATGTCAAACCTCACTGGTTAATTTTTTTATATTATTTGTTTTATAATTATTTATTCAACGAAAGATAGATGGCATTAAATTAATTAATTCCATCGCGCCAAACTACATAAATATTTTTATAAAATATGCGGAGGTAATGGGTCTCTTCCGCTTAGACCAGTGTTATAGAGAATTTCCTGAACTCATAGATTTCATCGGACACCTATCCGACTACTAACATAGCTCAGTCGCGGTTAACTTATATTTTCTAAAAATAATATGCATGTTACCTACAAGCTATAAGACTGGTTAAGTTGTTGTATACATAATACATATCCAAAAATTAATATTATATATGTATTTTTTTTTATATAAGGTAATTTAATAATTATTTTCATTATGAGAATAAATGGTATGCCTTTTCAGAATTTCTCGGTCGAGAGTAATAGACCGTTTAAAATTTGTTAGACCTATCCCCATGCCGGTCGATAAAACAAAGATCTATCACAAGCCAGCTGGATGTATAATACAATTTATTTGTCGGTGAACATACCATTTAAAATATATATCATTTCTTTGTTATTTACTCCGGGCTTTATTAGCAGGGGGTCAAACAACAACGCTCAGCCTCTTTTATTATATATCCCCCCGTCTTGTCTCTCGCGGCATAATAAACTCTCGCCGTACAACAGTCATTTTAATAATAAAGCTAAATAATAATAAAGTTTCTTTGTTTGTCGTTTCAGGCGAATAAATCTGGCCAAGTACTGCTCGACGCCGTGTTCCGGCAGCTGGACCTGATCGAGACCAATTACTTCGGGCTTCGATATCTGGACGAGGACAATCAGCCGGTAAGTCTTACGTGTTATTTTCGTAATTAAATATTTAAAAAAAAATGTATTCGCCACTCGGATGTAAGCTATAATCATAAACGTTTTGTGCACAGTTAAGTGCATCATCAAATGTGATGTATTGGTGCTTATCTCGGATTGCAGTGAGAGAGCCACGAAAGAATGTGGCCAATTATTTCATGATCATTGCAGTCGACGCGCATTCGACTCCCCCCGAAGCAATTTAGTAATTCTGTAAAACAAAATATGTAATTGATTTTCGCTGTAAGATAGCGTCTGTACGTATCTTGGTGCGGGTTAAAGTTTTGTCTCCAGAGGATGATATATTCAAATTGTTCTCATCCAAATTTGCTCCCTGACATGTCCCCTATCTGAATGTGCTCTCTCTGCCGTCTCTTCTAGCTAGTTGGGAGTCGTAAAAACGGATAAAACAGGAACCGAGCTGACTGTGGTCGACGCTAGACCGCAGTCAGCCATTTCTCTTATTAAACTTCTTATCGGCGTCGCTTAAGCCTCGCTAGTTTTACGACGCTCGACCAACACTTCTGCTTGGATGCGTTTTATAATCTCGCTTATTAAAACGAGAATGCATCGTCGCAAATATTGTGACGAACCTTATCATATAATGTCATAATTAGAATAATATTATGATATTATAGTTTATTTTTACAACGAATACCACTGTTAAATTAAATTGTATGAATCTGGACTGGAATTTAAAGTTAGATATCAGCTTTGCAAATTTTGAGCATATTTAAAAAAAATCCAATATGCCCTATTTCCAAGTATTTAGGCGTGTCATTGGTATTATTTTTTTATTAGCCGATCCATCACGAAGGCTCGAAACCGACCGCGTCATCCAAAGGGGGTCTATTTATAATGGAAAATACACCCCAAGCATTTCAAATTAATGTATATTAAATCTTTTTTAAGAAATAGATTATTCATGATATGCTTTATAATTTAGTCGATATTTTGGGTTTTTCTACTGAACAATATGACGCGCAAATGACACGCACACTCGGCGATGTCCCACCGCAGGCTGAAGACATGCCGCCGACTTAGAGTTCTCACGGCACGTATCACTAGTACGTTTTACTCGCATTTGGCACATTGTACCGGATGCGAAAAAGATAAAACATCGCGACATTTTTTTTAAAGAGTTATTCGAGTAAAATAAAAAACTTGGGGTTTCAAATAGGCTCGACTAGGTTCATTGAAATTTTATATATATGAATAATTTATTTTTTGGGTCTTTGTTATTACTTTTTCACACAATGTTGTTTTTTTTAAACAACACGGTTTTTTTTAAATTTAGTGTACTAATCTTTAATTTTTTGTGAATTCTATGTCCCTTTTATACACGATTTTTGATGGAACGTATCTACCGTGTAAAAAATAGTTGAGTGTATCTCAAAGATTGGAAAAATCTATGGTTATAAATATACTATTTGATGGAGACAAAATTTGTAATGATAAATTATTAAAGACTTTTCGATAAAATTTAAATCTCCAAATATTTTTTTTATTAAACTCCTTGCGCCCAAATCATTTTATGTTATTTTACATAAAACAATTAATTTGAAGGGTAATAATTTTGAATGATTTAAACCTTTTACTACTTCGTAGCTAGTCTGAATTTACATTTATTGTGTAAGTAGTTGTTAGTTAGTAATTATTGAAAAAATAACTTGTTTTTCATAAAAAAAAAGTGTTTAATTTTATTGAAAATGCTGTCAGCTCTTCTATAGGATTTCCTCTAAATCGCTGCTTTTTATAAATATCCTGTTCAATCAAAGAGCATTGACCTTTATTTCGTTTAGCAATGTATTATAGATTTACGAAATATCTAAATTTACCTTAAAAATATTAGAATTTTGTAGAAAACAGCTATGTACAAGAAACGTTATAGGAAGGTTGGCTGTATATCACAATGATCTTTTTTATGAGACAACTGAATAAGTTATTTCCTTATCAAATATGAAGATATTAAAAAGTGTTATTTCAACTATTACCAATTTCCTTGTCTCAATATACGTACTATTTTTAATTTTTTTTTAATAGCTTCGTAAAAAATCGAATAAACTAATGCTGCAAATCTCACTAGTTAGAATGTATTTAAAGTAAAATATCATCCATGAACAATACCACATATTATGAACATTTTACAAATAGTTAAATATTATACTATTACGAATTTATAAATATTGATAAAATCTTACTAGATGACTCTTGCGGACTGACGTTAATTTAATTAAAATCACTTCTTAAAACATCGAGGCAACGAAGAAGGATAAACAATATAACAACATCTGAGAAACTATGTTCATTTAAATATTTTTATAAATGACCCTTTTTTCAATAGTGCCGAAATTTTAATATGAGTTTAGAGCTTATACATAGATAAAACTTGATCTTGGATGATTAAATCTCGGAATAGCATTTAATCAAACAAGCTAGAGTTGAATTCTAGTTCGAGTGAGACTTATCAAGTTTATTTTTAAAAAATGTCAAACTTATTAATTTCGAAATAAGTAGCAAAAGAAAGCTGATATCTTATTTTGTATTTTATATACTGTGTAGAAAGGGTAAGGTCGCTAAACAAAAGTTTTATGAATTTAATATCGTTTTTTCATATTTTTTTTCTCATATCTATGGTTACTGATCATTCGGGGTTTAAATTTGCTTTTCTGACATAGGACAAATATTCGATAGATATTTTACTCGCCGACATAATATTGCTTCTACATCATAAACTCCAATTCTTATATTTCGAGCTGTTGCTACACCCCTCTCAACGATGCCTCTGAGAGAATGGGGGGGTATTCAAATGGCGATTTATGCCTCGTCGTAAAAGCGACTGGTATCAAAATTGAAATGGCCGGTAAATAGTTTTCAATTTCGTTTTACGTTTTGCACCGCGTCATATATTTCTAGCAAATAAGTGAAATTTAAATATATATATAAATTAAAAATCAAATCCGACGCTGTTTTTCTGCCCGCATAAGTCAGGCCTGCGGTACAATATGTGGGTCGTATATTTCGGCAATGAAGTTGTATCTCATTGTCCTATAAAAAATATATATATACAATATAATGCCGCCCATGGTGCTTGTGAAAAATGGGCTAAAGTGTTGGCGCCCTTTAGCACCATATTAAAAACACGTGAAGACTTGGGACTTTCATCTCGGCCACTTGTCCTCCCCCGGGGGTCATAAACAAAATATGGCGCTGCAGGTGACGACTTAGCTATTTCTCTTTGTTTCTTTCTATTTTTAGTGCCGGTTCACGTATCTTATGTACTTAGAACTACCATTAACCGCGACGAGATATATCATCGTACACATAATTAAATGACTTTTATTTAAATCGTTCTATTCAATTTCAATTTTAATCATCGCCACAGTTCACATTTCTGGTTTCCGAGTTGTTATTCAAAATCAGGCTGCTGCAATAAATTCTTAACGCATGTCAATTTTATGAAATGTTGCTTAATCGTTGCCGAAGAATAATCCGTAAATATGATTGTGATAAATCGCATTAGCGAAGGAATCAACATAATCCTTATAAATGGAGATATGGACGTTGTTAATACCTGAGCCTGTGATTCATATTACGTAGGTATTGAGCTCCCAATGTAAATATATTTCTTGTCAACTTGCTTGGTATTTCATTTTTCATTTTTGGTGATTATTGTGGATTACAAATATGAAATCTTAACATTCTTACTGGAAAATTTGAATAATTGTTCTATTAGTAAGAAGAATATTAAAAAATTCCATCACTAATAAGAGAGATTAATATATTTTTATATTTTTAAATAATTTGTATCTCACGGGACACTTCTTTTAAACCTATGATTAAACTTTCGAGGCACACTGCAAGACTACCATCAATATTTTCTTGTAAGATTACTGGTTTTTATTGTTTATTGATATGTTGGAATCCTGGATCATCAAGACATCAAGTGGGTTTTAGATGCTTTAAAGAATGGTGTAAGAAACAGATATCTTAATTTATATGAATATCGATAGTCTTCAGACTCAACCGATCCGTCACGGCTGCTCGAAAACAACCGATTCGTCCGAAGGGGGGTATTATAGACGTTAAGTATTTCAAGTCAGGATATTGATGAATTATTCATTAATATCTTTATTTTTTAAATCTGCTCGATTCTGTTCTATCCTTGTCTGTCCTCTGAACCGTAGAATACTCGTCCGCCGTCTTATTGACGATGATTCTTCATTGTTATGCCCTTCCATGGGATTTGAACTTATCGTCTCCGTCACCGCATTTAACTTTAATCATCTGTCACTTTTTATGTCTCAGGATGGCATTATGCTTTCTCTACAAACAGCCTCTCTATGCAGCCTCTCTTAGCGAACTATAAATAATATCAGTCTCGTCCAATCCTTGAAGAGTCTTCTAACCGATCCGTCATGGCGGCTCGAAAACAACCGAGTGTCCGAAGGGTTTCTATTATAGACCCCAAGTCAATTACATCAACCCTCAACCCCTTTTATACAATTTTGAAATTACACATTAGGCGTGTCGTTAATATTATTTTGTTGCGGCTCGAAACCAACCGCGTCTTCTGAGGGGGTCTATTTATAATGGCAAATATTGATGAACCCTTCTTAATTGAAAAACTGCATAAATGTAATATTAACACATTACAGTCCGTGCACGCGTTTTCGCGGGCTAGCTAACTCCGGGGTTCAGTCCGTGCACGCAGTTATGGTAGTGTCACAATTAGGAATACTAAGATAAATATCAACCCGCGCATCAGATTATTTTATTTACAAGATGGTGACTGGTATATTGAATATCAGCTGTATTCCCGATTTTTACGAAAACATAGGTAAAAATAATTTTAACATTTATCTAGAGAAGTAATCAATTTTCGTTAAAAAATAAATATTTTTTGGTCGTATTGACAAATACGCAGATTTTCGTAATGTGCACACCAAATTCATAAAAAAAATCTAATGAATCTGGTTCCGCGGTCAGTCTCAGATTAAAGGCATCGATAAAAATAAAATGTTTTAAAGACAACTTTCAAAAATTAATATTTTTCAAAAATTTCGTTTTATATTTGAAAATGATAAAAATAATGATCGAAAAGTACACTAATGGAAAGAAATATGACGACAGATTGTTTAGGAATAAGACACAGAATTATCTTGCAACATGCGCAATAATCAAACGAAATAAACCAAAGAGTCCATATTTGATTTCTAAATAGGATATCTTCGTTTTAATCAGAAATTGTGTAATTTATTCATAAATCTAAACACTATTACCATCTGTTTATTCTAAGTCATATATAGCCACACAAGGTGCAAATACCACGATTTCAAATGATTGTTACCACACCCGACTTTATGCGAAAATTACGTTTCGCGATAAATCATGTGAACGAAAAGCGCGCTACAAAACAAAAGACCTCATATTAAATCATGATATTAATCCCATTATTCATATATATATAATAAAAATCAACAATAGCCACAGAGTGACGTATACAATAATATATTAAATCTCTGGCTCATCCGGATTAATGCATCCCTTTAATGTTGTTGATGGATGTACATTCGAAGATTTAATCACCTAATGATTAATACTCGCATTGAAAAGTAGCATTATCGCAGTCCTTATCGTCGAGAGACCTGTTTTGATTGATGTGCTCGCGTATCTCGGGCATTCCATCTATCACGCTGGATGGAGGAGTCGAGTTGTTTACGGGCTGAAAGGGGCCCGATTCGACGGCTTCAGGGAGCGGAGACGAGCGCTAATCGCCGGTGAAAGTCGGCTGTGTTGCGCCACACGCACCATGCAGACGAGACGGCGATGGAGGCACCGTTGCGTAGCTCCTTAGGAATCCGTGAGAACGGCGTCTGCGATCCCCCGGGCCCGCGGTACCTGAGCCGGCCATATACCAAATAATTATAGGTTCGGCGTGGCTGCAGGCCCGGCCGTTGCCTCTCTCCGGCGAGGTGGTCCCTAAACTTTCGTACCTCCATTAATAACCGCCGCCGAGGGTGAGTCCGGCTAACTTTTTAATTATACTGTTTAAGAGTGATTGTGGCCGTGGCTGGCTCTGGACCGAGGGCTACTCTGCTTCATTATCATTCCGAATTTGGGCCTGATAATGAATGGGTGCACGGAATGCTCGATGCTCGTTGGGCTTTTGAGATTTTTTTTCACCGTCGCCCGGAGGGGTGGAGGTCTAGGGCCTAGAGAAGCATTCGACCTTTGAACAGTGAACGGATTACAGCGAAAATTTGGCAAATCTCATTAATCTCGGTCGCGGTGGGATTTTTTGTATCAAGAGACAAAATACGGATAAGCAGTGTGGATTTTAAAGTATATTTTTAAAGTATTATTATGGTCGACTGGAGAGCAATGAATTTTTTTTTAACCTAACCGGGCCGATAGGGTTTATTGTGCATCCCAAGTTATTGATTTTTCTCGAATAACTCTTTTAATATGAATCCTACATGCCACAAACTCTTTGTATTTGTCTAAAAACGTGTAAAGAATTAATGTTATAAATAATCATTGACCTTTATTGTCTGCAATTGCGAAAAAAAATAAAAATAACAATATTCGCTTTTGTCTCGCATTTTTTTTCTCGCTTGCATCTGGTACGATGTGCCAAGTGCGAGTGAAACGTACGAGTGACACGTGCGCGCAAGAGCTCGTATCATTAACCCGTCATATTGATTAGTTAATAAATCCAAAATATCGACCAAATCATGAAGTATATCTATCTTTATTCTTAGAATAATCCATTCATAAATGTCTTGACTTGAAATCCTGGGTTTTTAAGAGATCCTTTCGGACGACGTGGTTGTTTTCGAACCGCCGTGACGGATGGGTTATATGAAAAAAAAAGCATTATAGAAATAATAATCGGTTAGATAATTTCCATTGTTCTCTATAATCTTTCTCTACAGTTCAGGGAATTTTTCGATTCCTCTCTTCTGAAATTGTTGAGGATTTTTGCAAAAAAATTAACTCAGATGTTTTTTTTACGCAAACCCATAAGTGAATGCTCTGGATTTAAAAAATGATAATCTAAAGTTCCAATATCTAGTTAATTAGGTGGATGCTGTAGAGCTTAATTTTTTTCTGTGATTCTTGCTGCTTGTGGTTTTGTCACGTACGATGTCATGTTGCAATATACGTCTAGATTATTTACCAAAACTGATCGCTTTTTTAACGGTTTGCCTTCAATCATTCTAAACGGGCACAATAAAAAACTGGACATACAATTATAGAGGTCTTTCTAATCTTAGATTATCGTTTAACTCTCTATCACCACTTTGAAACTCTAAGAACCATCTATGGAATTTTCGAAGTTTTAAGACGTCTTCATAAATGTTGCAGATGGTCTCCAAACCTTCTATTGGCTTCGATCTCAATAGCATAAAAATCGTAAATGAGTCCCCCTAATCTCCAGCCTTCATATTTTTACTAAGGATACAAAAAATAATAAAAATAGAAACTGTAGTTTACAAATAGAGCTTTTATCAAAGTTTACCTGTCACTTGGTGCAAAAATGACGTAAAAACATCACAACAAAAAATTGTCATTACTTTTCGGTTTACCTTATTTTTATGAATATATCTCTTACAATGTTTAAAATCATTATTTTGTACGCAGCGCATAATGTTTTTTTATGTGTTATGTTTTTAACTAATGATACCTCAAAATATTCAAATATTTGTCAATAACTAATTTTGTATATAATTATTTTTTTATTAGCAAACGCCATAATCGTTGTTTTACATCCGGATCTTTATCGTGACATTTATCTAAAAATTACTAAAGACACCACTTAGCTAATCTATGCTAGGAATTATAATGTTTCCGGTAGCACCTTTTCGTACCGGTTCAATAGCATCAAACGAACCAATCTAGACCTATTACCTGAAATCAAATATTATATCTCATTGAGTCTGTATTTATGCGTGTCTATCGTATGTAAGCATGTAATAGACGAGATTGTAAAATTACATAATTTGTTATGTTTTTCCGCAGAGATGGTTGGAGGCGAGAAGGAGACTCGCCCGTCAATTGAGAGGATCGGGTCCTCACACGCTCTACTTGGCCGTCAAGTTTTATGCGGCGGACCCCTGCAGGCTCTTGGAAGAAATCACCAGGTGAGGCTCTCCTTTTTATTCAGATTGATGATTGGGACCGGAATGATAACCGATTGGCCGTGATTGCCGATAATGGCACACCGCCGACTGCAATGTGAGTTATTTTTGCATAATTCCATACAAAGTTGGCCCGGACGATTATCCGTCGTGGGTAATGTTGCCTACTCCAGTGCCGCGGCGGCTTAGCCAAACACACCGTGCCCTGATCTCATTATCCAATATTGTGTGTTTTGCCTCCGGTTGCTGTTTTCTGCCTCGGTATGCCAGAATAACAATCCCAAATATTCCTAGACAAAATTTTGTGCTTGCTAGAGATTTCCGTCTTCAAACGGAAGTTTTGCCATTTCCCCGGCATCCCTGGCCCGCTCCCCGTCTCTGTCTATCCCTCTGGTAATTGTTTGACATTATGAATTAATTGGCCACGGCAAATTGAATGAATGTTTGTTGAATTTTGCCTATTCGGATGCCGTAACATGTGTTTGAATTTTGGCCGCTTCACAGAATCAAATGATACGTAAAGTTTGTATTGTACGTACTTCATATTGCGCGAGATAACAAGATTCGATTAAACAAAAATTATTTTAAGCCCAGGGATCGCTTTGTTTAGAAATTGTATAGCATGAAATAATTTCTAAACAATAATAATAATTTATTTTTGATTCAATTATTTTAATCATAATTTTGACTAATTTAAAAATACTAAAAAGGAGTTTAATTCATAAATTCCAGATTAATGGATTTCTAGTCTGAATAATTCATGCCTTGTCATTAAATGTTTGAATCGGACTCATTATTGTTTTGATATATTTGATATATCGCAAACAATAAACGCACCCGTTTACGGTGGGCTGGCAGAAAAGAAATCATTTATTTCTAAAGATTTTCAGTTAATTAAATTTTGCTTATAAAATAATATTAAATCCAATATAATATGCAAGCGATTGCATCTTTTTGAATAGTGTTGTTTTAAAACCGTGTAAAATATAATGGTATAGATTGCGTTAGATTCAAATTAAAAATTGTACATGCAATTAAATTTAATCAGAGGCCCATATACACTGCGGAGCTACAGCACCCCCAAGGAAATCAAAGGAAAAATATATTTTTATATAATAATATATGACCCCTCTCTGAGGAGGTCTTTTCCATGATGAAAGGATTGCTATTGCGCGACAGGGCTA
>JAGXCT010035144.1:61696-102017 GCA_022495035.1 Philopotamus ludificatus
TTTTTCAAATAGCTAGTTTTCTTCTTTATCGGATATATGTTCTGTTAGTAGTCGAGGCCAAAGGAATCTGAGACTCACACGTGACGTGAGGGCTTCCCTTTTGAGTCCATATGCGGTTTTTGTGAAGAGTTTTTTTTTCTTTTGGCCATTTCTGGCATTGGACGTGTATTTTCTAGCCTGTTAGTATCAGATTTTATCCTCCCGACTATGTCCAGGCATGTAGGAGGGTATTTGCCTCGGTATTCGTTTTCTTCTTCTCTATGCGTTATCTACTGAGCCTTGTCGCGCAATAGCAGTCCTTTCATCACAAAAAAAAACTCACACAATGAGGGGTTCCCTAGAAAGAAGAAAGAGAAACGAAAGTATTTATCTGTCAACAGATTAGGATTTTTTAATCAAGTCTTAGTTTGTGAGTTCCTCAAATTACTTTAGAAAAGTTAAATAACGTCTTTATTATCAATTTCTAGTTAAAGTTGTTCAGCTAATTGTACAATAATATTGACTATCTCTTCTATAATACTTTATTATCTATCTAATATCTTCAATACCTATATGATAAAATTTATATAGATAATATTAATACATCGTTTTAAGAGTTTGTTTGATTTTCCATTCATATATGACGTCGTTTCGTTTGAATATCCTTATGAGATATATTTTATTCCTGTAAATACTTGGGTAAAAGTGATTCTTAAATATTGTACTTACAGTTATCATTATCCAGTTAATCCTACGGAATGTAAGCAGGGAATATTGGACAAAAATTGAAAAAATGGAAGATTTTAATATTTTTTTCTCAACATCGTATATGCGAATGGTCGTAAGTCAAAAACTGACTAGTATGAATTTATATTAAGTAAGATTATTTTAGATTTGAGAAGTGTATAAATAAGAAGTAAGGGTATAAAGAGAGGAGGTTGTTTTTGTCTTTCCTTTCTTATTTCATTTTTTCTTGATTTTTATATTTCAGCTAAACGAAAAGCATTAATTTTGAGGCCAAAGTTTATAAAAGTAATTAGGAATATATGGATAAAGTTTTCGGATTGATTTTTAATAGATTTTGAGAATAGAGGAGTAGGATTTTGATATCGTTTGGGATATCTACGATTTTGGATTAATTAGGGAATTATATTATTTATTTGTCTGAGGATTATCATTGAAGTTTAATTTTTTGTTATAATATCGAAATATGAGAAATATTTTGACATTGTAATCAAGTTTGAAATGCTGTTGAAATAAACGAACTTGTTTACTTCGGCTAATTTAACAATTAATTAATACTAATTTATCTTGTAAAAAAGTTGATTTTTAGCTTTGCATGTTTATTAATCATATATGTTGTACCGTGGCATCTTTACAATTTATTATTTATTTATTAAAACATTTATAAAAACCGTTTAAAAATTTTTGCAACATTTTTCTATGAGTTTTTACTCGCGCTGCCCTATTATTATAAATTTTCGAGATCGTGTCACATAGATAGACAATGGTGAATTAGTTGTAACGCATTTAAAAAAAATACATTTGCATATCAAATGCTGATCTCATAAAATGAATTAAGTAGCAATTTCCGGTTTGAGAAATGCCAAAATATTAAAGCATTTCCGGAGCAAAATATAATAATTAATATACCATTTCGGGCCCCCGTGGCCGTATTTCAAAATATCAGTTTCTAATTATCGACTTGTCGTATCGATTGCCGGGCATTTATTCTTTGAAATCAATTTTTCGACCGACCTTCACCTTATATGGAACGCATAAATCTTGGCGGGTCTGCATTATCTAATAAACAAAATAAAATAATTCTTGGACCTCTTTCAACGTGACACTTGAAAGCCGAACGGATGAAGGCTCTGAGCGCCGAACAAAAGTAATTAATAATATGGTGCCTCATTATAATAAAATGTTAAATATCTGTTTTAACTTTAATCCATATATACAAGCCAGGAGTGGGTAACGGACCGGCGATGAGCGAATAAATATCGTTAGCTGTTATATTTCAATGTATCTTCGGCCCAATGTTGGCGTCCAATGCATCTCTGCGTTGAAGATCTGCCCTAGAAGCGATCGATACTTCATGCATATTTATGAGGAGACCTTGGCGAGACCCACTGCCTAAACTTGGTTTTGATTGATTTATAGCGTTACAGAAAAAACAGTATACATCGCCGTGGCTTATTCATCGCCAGGTGTGGCCAAAGGCGGTGCCCGAAACGAGCTCGTTTATTAATTGTGCGCGTGTTTGGAGTTTTATGGTTGGCGCTTAAATTTTACTACAGCTTTGGTCATAGCCATAATATAATACGAGCAGTCCGTTGACGATCCAGCAGTTTAATTTAATTTAAACTAAAACCCAAAGGATTAACCTCCAGTGGCATTTATCGTAATATTGCGACACTTGATTTACGTTTATCCAATTCGTCATCGTCCATAATCGTTTATTAAAAGTAAAAATCTAGAAGGTCATAGAGAGAGAGAGAGAGAGAGAGATATTTAATTTATATCTATTTTTATATATATAAATATTAAAATGACCTTGTCTTTGTAATATATTACAGAATAACGAAAAATTATCATGAATTAATTGATTCAATTAATTAAGTTGATTGCTGTTTACTTATTTTAATTAATACAGATGTTTAATATCTGAAATTATGAGCAATGTAATAATTTTATAATGATATTTTATTTAAATTCGGTATTAACAAATAATGCAGTTTTTAATTAAAAGTTTTTATTTTAATGTTAAAATATCAGTGTAAATAGTAATTCTTTAATTTAATTAACCGCTCCTTTTAAAAGCGTGTAAATAAAATCTATGTAAAAATGCAACGGGTTTATATGAAAAGTAAACGTTAATTTTTTCCCCTAGACCGCGTTAGATTAAAAATGTAATCGTGTTGAACAAGAGTTATCACTATTTATAGACATCGTTTTATTAAAACCGCGTTGTATAAATAAGTGTTAATTAAATTTATTCAAGAATCAGTCTGGATACTCTCACATTCCGTAATATTTTAATCATTCTCTGTATGCAGTAGAACATACCAAAAGGCTTCCACAAATAAAAATATCGTTTAACCTAGTCGTGCCAATGGGGTCTATTTAGGGCCCAAGGTTTTTAGATAAGAATAAATCTTTTAATATAAATCCTACATGTCACAAACTTCTTGTGTTTGAGTAAATTGACCTTTATTGTCCGCAATTACAAAAAAAAAAAACAACATTCGCTTGTTGCCACGGATGCATTGTTTGTTTTCGCTCTCATCCGGTACGATGTGCCAAATGCGAGCGAAACGTACTAGTGACACGTGCCGCGAGTACTCGTTAGCGGCGTCTCCTCATTCTGCGGCGAGACATTGCCGAGTGTGTGTCATTTATGCGTCACATTTATTAGTTAAAAAAATGCAAAATATCGACTAAATTATGAAGCATATCATGATTAACCATTTTTATTGATGAAGAATTCATCAATATCTTGACTTCAAATGGTTGGGGTCTATAATAGACACCCTTTGAACGAGTCAGTTGTTTTCGAGCCGCCGTGATGGATTTGTTAAATAAGATTCTTTAAGGAACAAGACTTAGATTATTTATAGTTGGCTAAGACAGCCTGCATTAACCCTTTAATCGCCAAGCCAATTATATGGATTTTTACCGTACGCCGTAAAACATCAAATAAAATGAAACGGCCAAATATAATTATTATCTCTAAATAAATTACATTGCTTCAAAAGATATCTCTACTAATTCATTTAAAAATATTATATTTATACATAAATAAATTCGTAGTAGCGTTTGCGCCGTGGCGCTGTTGGTTAGCCGGTATCGCGTGCCTGCACGCCGTGGCGTCTAAATGCTTATAGGCTGTTTGTGGAGGAAGCCTAGTGCCATCTATAATGAGGCGTAGAAGACGAAGGGCACGAAAATGAAGAATCATCATTCATAAGACGGCTGTCGTAAATTATTATATTATTTAAAGTGTTATTGAGAAGAGGAGAGGGTAATCTGGAGAGACTAGTGATACTCGGTGAAATAAGGATAGAACAGTAAAGGCTCAAGGCTTCAGATTGACACAATTAGTATTCTTGAACCTTTATAATATATTTTAATTTTTAAATTATTATCATCAGTCCTTTTTTTATTGTTAGATCTCAGATTGCAGTAACTGACCTAACACGGACAACCAATTCACTCCAAGGTCTGAATCCGCTCTTGAAACTGTTGGTCACGGCCAATAATCGTATATGAGACATTTTTTCTCTGTTCTCGGTCAATTTTGTCGAGCAAAAAATAATCACACAATCTCCTAAACGATTTCTGGACCTTTGGATTTCATCTCGGCACGGGTCATTAGTCCGGTCGTGTTCACGAAATTGGCGATGAGCAGTTTCAGCGCCCGGTCCAATTGAGCGCGCGGTGTTGCCGATTGGACACGCCATCTTTGAATCGACACGCGATTGCCGCTTTCATCGGCGCCGACAATTGATAGTGTTGGTCCAACAATCGCCCCAAAATGTCCATACAAACAGATCTTCGGCCGCTAACTCGGCACGGATTGCGCATGCGCGAGCTGCCCAAGGCTGGACCGATAACAAAATGTAGTTCATATCGCGAGCCCTGTCAAAAAAGGCTCGGCCAAATCGCATGTCGTTTCCTGTTGCCAATTACGATGACAACACGCGACGCTATTTTTAAACAAACACACACATGCCATTTTGTGTGATTTATGCGATCCAGTCGATGTGTTTAATTAGTGGTCGTTAATACGCTTTTTAAGACCAACGAAAACATATGACAGCCCGCCGTCTTCAGTGTTGCCATAATTCAAAACGGTTATAGCAGTTTACGCCTATGCAATACGATTTAATGCGATCGACATTAAAATTGGCAGCACTGTAATACGTTTCATTATTTATTCAGGCTATAGATAGACTTTCTAAACAATTTTCGTCAGATTTCGACCAGAGAATGAATAAATATCTCACATATATTTTTTTTATTTGATTGTTTGTATAGCCCGAAGAGTGTTGGACCGTTTTGTTTGTACAAGTCTCCGATCTTGCCAGATTTTAATCTCGTAATTAGACGTCAATCCGAATATGAAATTATTATTGTAGATGTCCAGATTGATATAAAGAAAATATTGATTCAGCAGAATGTTTGTATTGGACAGTGCTGATTGCCAACTGGATGCTCGCTTCTATTATTGAATTTTGGAAACGCTAGAAATAAATAAACTGTCACATGACGTCCATAATTTTAATTGGACGATGCCGAAAAATATTTTTAAATAAATATATACGCATATCTCGCGTTATCAGTGGGCATATGTGTCGTATCCTTGATCATTTGTTTTCACAGGCCATGTGTATGAATCGTCTTTATGGTCGCCATTGTGATATTCTAAATAGTCACAATAGAGACATTTCTAGGGCATACATTATGTAGAGTATTCTTATCTTTTATTCAGGGAAATGTATACGATACCGTTTTTATTTATTCGGATACATGCGAAAAACGTTAAAATACATAAAAGTGATATTTTCGGTCAGAATGGAATGTTATGTCGAGAGTTTTTATTGTAATACTGAGGGTCAATCGACCACAAATTTTTCGGACAGTCGTAGAATAAAATATGCCATGTTATTTTCTATATAAATCATGTTTTTATTTGTTAAATTTATCTCAAAATATACATATATTTTATTTATTTAATAAATAAAAACATTCATATATATTTTTTATGGCTAAACTATCATTTAAATATAACACAATAAATTATTTATGTATATATATTTAAAAATATCTTTATAAATCTTTTATAAATTTTATTTACAATACAATTATTTTTTTTAATGCTCGAAACATATTAATATGAAAAAAAGTTCTGCAAATACAAAAAAATATTTATAATTTAAATATTCACTATTTATTGACAGATTCGAGACAAGGATTCGAGCATTCAAAATATCTGTATAGTTGTAAATGGGGGGAAAATATGTCTAGCGAAGAAAACAATGGATACCTTGTAAGTTCGCAATCTCTTGTGCAAAAAATACTGATTTTTTTTATTAATATAGCACCATTGATACATATAGAATCAATAATTTCGATATTTAAGTAATATATCGCAAATAAATTATATGCAAGTCTCTTCTTCTTGTGGTTGTTTTATGACATCGCAGAACAGAAATTATGGCATTCCTCATAAATGCAATGAGTTGACAGCAATTCGCAACATCAGTTGTTTCATCCTGCTGGAGAGAGAATTTAATTAACGGACAGCTCTAATATCAACGACAACTTGATACAAAATGTCCAAACTCAAATCACTAATTCGGCTTTGAATAACATTATTTGATTGCTGCTATTTCTAAGGTTCGCATTTTTTATCATTTTAATAATTTAAAACGAATATTAAATTTATTTAAAACAAATATTAAATTTATTTTAAACAAAAAATAAAAGTATTATCCCGCACCCTCTGGAATGGAGCCTCGCACCGCTGGTTTAGAACCCCTGTTGTACATCATCTGTACATAGCCCATAAACGTTTTTTCAAAATATTCGTAGTCCTCCAGTTTCAAAATATACGTTTATTTTTATTATAATATTTTTACCTTTTGTAGTGTTTTATAAAAGTGGAATATTTCTTTGATGTCATATGATTGAATATATATGTATGTATTGTATATACCTTATAAAAACAGTAGAAAATACTTTACTATACACAGGCAAGAGAATCTGTAGTGTATTCAAATATTATAATTATAATTTAAATAAATTAATAACCGAGTTCAATCATATCTCTTTTTAATACAATTTCTTAGATATGTAGTGCATATTTGTGAATTAAAAGCTGCAAAAAAGCTTCAATATTGACTAAAGAATCTCCACTGTAGAGACTTATCTCAATTACTATCAGCGGCGACTCGTGTGTAAAATATTTGAAGGTACTGTAATTAATAAATATTAAAAAAGTATATTTCGCTCATATTTTATTTAAAATATAAAAAAATAAGGCGAGGTAAAAACACTAAATAATCTGAACAACAATAAAATAAGTGACAAGCGGCACGTGGCTCAAAGAAGCTGTGAGTCAGTATGACTGCACCGATTCGCAGCGCGACACGGCGCTTAGTAGCGAGACCCCCCCCCCCGCACTCCGCTACCGGTCTGCATCCGTCCAATACCCTACGCTGCTAGCAACCGATCATATTAATAAACATAAATTATATTTATATTTTTGTATACATAATACATAATCAATAGACAGGCGTATATAGTATTATTTTTAAATGGTGATGTAAAGCAATATTGCTGTAACTCGAAAAATGAAACATTAAAGAGGGGTCATACAACCATTTAACTTTGCCGTGTCGATGGGGTATATTTGTAACTCCTGTAACTCGAGTAACTCTTTTAATATAAATCCTACACGTCACAAACTTTTTGCATTTGTCTAAAAAAGTCTAAAGAATAAATATTATAAATATTTAAACTCAGCGTGTAATTCAGGGTAGTGTAATTGTAGGTTGCACTGTACTTAAAGGTTTTGAATACTTGTATTTAAGTATTTTTTATGGCGGCAGCCGGCGGGGATATTGTATACGCGTGGGTGTATTTGGGCGGGGCGTTTCGCTTCGCGTGCTGCGACCTTACACGTGCCACCCAGCTGCATACACAGTGCCGTCGCCTTTGTGGGCGTATGTGAAAAGGGTCTCAGCGAGCCCGAAACTAATGTTTTTTTGTATGCAGCAACGGCCGAACGCGTGTATCCAGATCGCAGCACATTCAATCCCTCGAACTCGATCTCAGTTGTTTAATACAATACTTGAGAACGCATGCAATCAAATCGAATGCCGATTTTCTGCAATGTCACAATTTGCAGATAAATGAAAAATATGCTCAATTTAAAGAAAAAAAATCAAATAGTTTAAAGCATTAAGCATTGTTTAATTATTTACGTTTAAAACACGAGGTTATCGTTATTTATTTATACTCCGAAATTTCAAAAGTTATCTGTTCAAGAATTAGTAAAGTTCATGGAAAAAAAAAATATAAATCGGGGTTTCGAGAAGTTTATAAACTAGGAAAACTAATTTTAACTATGCCAAGTACCACTGCGTCAGCGATGCGCATTTCTGCTCAAACGGGAATTAAAACATGCCATCGGAAACTCACAAGGTCAGGAAGACTGTCGTCTAAGCCCTAATATTAATGGAAAAAAACTAAAACCAGAACAGGAGGGCACACTTTACGATAGTGTGTTCGTAAAAACGAAGAATAGATTTAATGTATAAATAATAGTAAAATTCATTAAAAAAAAACTGTATTTTTTTCCGCATACAACACACCCAACATGAAAACCCACCGTACGCCACTGGTATATATTATTATATAAAAATATATTTTTCCTCAATTTGCTTGGGGTGCTGCGGATTCGCAGTGTGTATGGACGAGCCGTCCCTGATTACTAATAATATTGGATTTTATTTGTGAGACAAAGCATTGTTTTCACCATTTACATCTAGTGGGTTATTATCTTTCCAAGGATATAAATGATTGCAGCTTAAACAATTATTTTTTTCATTGCTAGAACTTTATTTTTGGGTCAAAGTGTCATAGAAGTCTATTTGTACGTTTGTTAAATTAGCGAAGAAAACTAATTTAACAAACTTTCATTAGTTTTGGCCAAATTTGAAATTCAATCCGGCGACTGAGGCTGCAAGTGCATCGATCCACATGTCGCAGTTTGGGCGGTAGACAGTGAATGCCATTAATTAGCGACAGTCGGTTCGAAGGCAGAGTCGTCTTCGGGGCTGCCATACATAGATCATTAGCGTGCACTGTTATACAATTTGGCGTTCTTTGTCTGGGTCGTGCAGGGCGTCGCCCAGAGGCACAAACTCTCCCGTCTTGCGCCCCCAGTTCAGGGTTTACGCTTCCGAAATTATTGTTTATTACAGCGGAATCTTCTGCATGAGCTGGCCTGCGCAATTTACATGCGAATGCATTGACCCAGGATCAAGGTGGCCGCTGGGCTATTCCCGATATTTCGGACAGTAATACCCGGGGCAGGGCGTTCGAGAACTTTCGTGTATGTAATCCGCGGCCGTAGCGATCTGCTTATATGATCAAATTGTTGGTGCTGCATGAAAAAATGTTTCAATAAAGATTATAGCAATGATTGCAGCTTGATTTGTTACTATTTTCATACGTCTGACATTGTTATTTATGGAGAAATTGAGTTTTAAAAAAAATGTATCATAATTTATTGCTATGCTAATATCGATAATTGGGCATGTATTCGAAAGACCATAAATAAGAATCGGTAAAAAATGATGCATTGACAATTGCCAATAGGTCTAATTTCCCTCTCGCCGACGCCAATTAAGGCCGGTGTTTACTTTCGTCCGAAAAATGATTCATCGCGTCAACCTGTTCTCGAGAAGCTAAGGCGCGCGCACACTTTCCCATCCCCCCGGGGCGGCCCGAAACCGGCCTGTCAAATCTCGTTCGACGCCGAATCAATTATGAATCAGGAACGATCAGAGCCCCGTGATAAATGGCCGAGTCGTCGAGACGCGAGCCCGTGCCAGTAATGGAAATATATCTGTATCGAAATTCGATTCGCGCGTAATTGGTCGAAAATATTTTCAGGTTTTCTACTGGGCGATGGATCGCGCGTTCATATTTTATGCCTTCTTGTATTTGCTCTGTGCAACCACACACGACAGGCTCCATTACCCTATCTCGCTCTCCAGGCGTAAATATTTACGGCGGCCCTGTGCCGGACTGCATAAATCTTCTCACATCCGCAGTCGGATAACGCGAGAGCTTCCTGCTGTGACAGCGGGTTCCCGTGACCCATTGGAAATATTTAATTATACCCGAAAAAAACCTTAAATTAGCAACCCTGACTTTTGTAATCTTCAATCAATATTCTTATGTTATTAACTAAATTCGTACTCTTTTAAGAGCTCCAAGAAATCAATATAATTATTGAATGTTATTATTAAAAGCTTGAAGTTTTTAGGGATGATTGTGAGAATACACAAATCAATAAAACTAGGAAATCGACCATCAGATATAGAGCAGCTAAAAAAAGAGTAAAAATTATTGTTTTGTAGAAATACCTTTCTAAGTAATCAATTCATACAAACCAGATCAATTAAAGTTAATAAAATATTAATAATCTTACATTGGATGACCAAGAAAAATTATTTAATGAAGAAAAACCTTTCATTTGGGATACTACATTTAGTCATCTGCAACATATTTAGAATCCATTTTTTCTAATTATATTTCTAAAATAATAATTCGAACATGAACACATAATTCGATTAAGAAATGAAGAATATTTATTCTAAAGTTATCAAAATTAGGCAACACTGAATGATTGAAGAGTTTTTTTTTATATAAAAATAAAGTAAAATTAACTAATAACGGAACTGAAAGCATAAAGATACGGATGTTACTGACAAACCAAATGTATTTACTACCCTGCATATAGTATTATGATTTTATTATATAAAATGTGAATAACAAAAACTAGTTATATTTAATATGGAAAAAAATATGAAAATCTCCTGCTGGATGTGAAGCTGATGATTTTGAAGCAAATAACGATATAATTTTTACGATTTTTTAGTACAGTAAACCCCCCTATAACGTCCAGATAGATTCCACGTTATAGGGGGGCATTTTATATTTTGATTTGAAGGAGATCCGTGCATCAAACATTTTAATTTTAATTTTTTTTTACATTTTTACTTGTTTACCAGCGCAAATGACTTGACTCGCGCGATGAGCGATATCCTTCCGTATTTTGGCTGACGTAATCTTCCCGCAACATGCGGGCAGGAAGATTAAAAACGAAATTTATTAGTTAATTTTATAAAATTATAAAATATTTTTATGAAAATTCCATTTAGCGTTTTAAAATATGTAAGTTTTAAGGGTTTGACGTTATAGGAACAAACTGCCGCAAGCGTTATAGGGGGGGTTTACGTAAGATCAAATATTTCTCTCTCTTCTCCAAACTAATAAATGACAACTATCCGTTTTTAAGCTATGTTATTGTATAAATGACACTTTCTTTTAATTTTTTGTTCAGTATTCAATAGTATATAGCCCTTAAAAATTTTCGAAAGTCTGTTTGAATATAAATTGACTCAACTGACTAACCAATCTACCACGTAAATTGAGAGATAGGTATATTGGATTAAAGGCATTCAAATACTTATTTATCTATAATATCAAATATGATTAATTAATTATAACATTTTAGTTTTTGCGTTTAAATTATTTAATATAGAATTTCAGTTATTATATGTATTATCTTTGATAGCCAGAGTCGGCAGGGTGTTTACCCCGTGTGTCGTAGAATATAATAGTCCTAATTATTGGCCGGGCGGCCGTTATCGCGGCCATCAATAACAACCATTTACACAAACGGCCAATTACCAGTAAATAATTCGGCAAGTTGTCCGCACCGGACGACTTCCGGTATTAATCAAATGCGGAAGAGTGGTGACCCTCCGCCCGCGCCCCGCTCGAAGTTTTCCCATTTTCCGGAAAATCGGATTAGTCGCGGGGATGTGTCCGTGTGACCGATAACGGCCGACGTAACACAATACAATGTTATTCGAGTTTTTTTTCTTGCGCCACTGCCTCTTTTATCGTTATTGCCACGTGATTTGGAAAGTCGTCCCATTGTCTTGTAGTCATTCGGGATGAAACTTATCACTTAGATAATAAGTTTCAGCCCTGCATCGGCTCTTATCTCCCTTCTTAATTTAAGACTCGTATGTATGAGCAGCAGGAAAAACAAACTGAGTTATACATCTATACGACCGGTATGAAAATTAGAATTTTTCTCAGTTTCATCCGAATGAAAATTACATTTTTGGCACATATTATTTCTACATACGATGGTGTTTATTATAAAAAAGCCGCCCAAATCCGCCCTTTGCCGAGTATCATGGAAGAAATAATTACGTTTAACTTTTCCATATTTCGCGTTTATTCCTATCCCCCGAGCAACCAATTCCTCAGTTGCTAGGATTTATTATCCATGGCAACACTGGCAGGCTCTCGTCGGCGTGCCCTCAAAATTTGTCGATGTCGAACTACACGTTTAATTAATGTAAAATCTTAAGAATGCGAATCACTAATATTCCCCAAATTAATTACGTTAGGCGTATCCGATTTCGTGCAAATTAATAAATGTACCCCTGAGATCTATAAATATATTTACTAGCGAAAATCTATTAGATAATATTATGCCAAAATTTATTATATTACATTCGAATTCATCGTTCATGAATTTATTTCAATATGAACTAAAATATATTTTAATTTATTAATCAAATGAAAATGATGTGAAATTCGTACTTCAGATATGATATCATAATTGAGTTTATTATGACATCATTATTTGTCCAATGCCATGTAATTGCTAATAATGGACACAGTCGGTGTGTTGCGAGGCGTTGGTCTAGTTTTCGGCCCATTTATTACCTTATTAGTTTATTATACAAATTTGTATACACGTTTCATGAAAAATATTTTTTTATGACTTTCACTTGTCTTTTTTCATCGCTATTTTTGAATATTACTGTCTATGATACGTCTTCAATTCTCGTCTATATGCCTGAAGAGCTGCTGAAAATAAAGTCACGTCTGTTGTTAATTTTGTTAAGTTGAAACATCGTGTCCGGTATTTTCTTCATTTTCTTTTGTTCACGCCGCCTAGGTTTCCGTTTTGAGTTGTCTGTATTCACCACGTGTCAGAAGAACTAAAATTTTCATAGGATGCGTATCTCTAGGTTCTTAACCCTTTAATCGCCAAGCCAATTATATGGATTTTTACCGTACGCTATATAAACTTAAAATAAAATGAATAGGCTAAACATATCGACATTCTAACAATCACATTGCCTTAAATTCGTAGTAGCGTTTGCCGTGGCGCTGGTGGTTAGACGATTTCGCGTGCCTTCACGCCGTGGCGTCTGTACGGTTAAGAATTATTTGATTGAGGTGTGTGTTGTCTTTACATATTATAAAGTAATCTAATAATCATTTGCCTGTTAATATTCAGCAATCTTACTAGACGTATTTTTATTGGACTTATAATGTGATTCTTGAAGATTTCTATTAGTTTAGATCAGTGGTTCTTAGCCTTGTTGGAGGTACTGAATCCCACCAGTTTCATATGCGCGGTCACCGAACCCTTATATTCTAAATCTTTTTTCTCACAGTTCTGGTAATTTTTCGATTCCTCTCTCATAAAATTGTTGTGGTTTTGTTATTTATTTATGTCTCATACCATACATAGTAAAAAAAATATCTAAGTTATCTCTAAAGATTTTAAAAATATGATAATCTGACAGCAAAAGATCTGGTAAATTACGTGGAGACCGTATAACGTCTAAATCCAATCCCTGATTTTTCCTGTATGATTCTTGCTGCTTGCCTTCGTTGCCATGTTGCAGTATACGTCTTTGGTTATTTACCAAAACTGATCGCTTTTTTAACAGTTTTGCCTTTAATTTTCTTATTGAGTACAATAAACTTCGCCTGTGACTGTCCAGGTTTTAATATTTCATAATGAATTACGCCTTAAATATCCCACGAAACACAAAGAAGTATGTCTTTCGAGCTTAATGATGGTCGAGGGGTTGAAACTGGTACTTAATTTGAAAAAAGTCATTGTTTTGTTCATTACCTACACAATTGCATCGAAGTGATGATTATACTTTGTTCCAGCGCTCTTAGCGAAAATTTGTGCGGTTTACAAATACCTTTACGGTTTTTCGAGAGTCAAATTCCACTAATGAATTTAAAGCGGCATTATTTAGTTTTAGAGGTCTTCCTGGTTTTTAGTTAAACGTTTGATTCTTTATCATCACATATTTTTTTTTAACCAATGACATATTCGAACTTCTAAGGTGTTTCCATAAATTTTGTAGATGATCTCGGTAGTTTATTTTAGCGTTATTCTTTGAGTCGTGAAGCAATTACATATTATTATATTCTTATATAAGATATTAATCCACTTTTTCTCATTTCTGAGGATCGTGACCATGTGCATATTCCCCTTATGGAGGACCATGGACATGGTTTTCATGGGAATATATAGTGCAGTGGTTTCCCGTTGCCTTGTGCACCGCAGTGATTATTTTTCACTTATCGAATAAATAAGCATAAAAAATCGTAAATGGATGTTTACAATCTCTGGCCTTAAAATTTTTACTAAGGATACAAAAAATAGAAACCGTGCCCTACAAATAAAGATTCTAAATAATACTAAATCCTCTCTTTCTAATATATATAAAATACTATTATTCATAATATATTAAAAAAACATTATTTGTGTGATAATTACCAGAAGATTAAATACTAATTGATAATATTGTAACGTGGGAGACTTTCTCAGGACTCGGTATGAGTGTTAAGGGGACGCGACAGTAGTACCGAAAAGGTATCCCACCGCTGCCACCAAAATGTTAAGGGGGCGCGACAGTGGTACCCAAAAAGGTATCCCACTGCTGCCACCAAAATGTTAAGGGGGCGCGACAGTAGTACCAAAAAGGTAACTCACCGCTGCCTCCAATGTTAAGGCAACCGAGCTTGATTATCAAAAGGTACACGACCGCTGGCGTCAAAACGTTCGATCGTCCGGTAGTTGACGATTGCGCTTCGAAGATCGAGACAGAGTGATACACGCTTTGTTTGTTGATGATGTTTATTGAGAATTGCAGGTGTCGTCAGTTCGATGATAAGGATTCCAGAGACGTATCTCCGGTACGAGTTGATGATAAAGATCCCAGAGACGCATTCCGGTACGAGATGATATTGAGGATTCCGGAGACGTATCTCCGGTACCAGAGAGAAACTCGGCTGGTGAGGATGTGACGTATGACGGCGCGAGCCACTTTAGATAAAATGCTTCAAAATCCGGACATATTTATACCCGGTCCTGTGAGTCACGTGACGATGATGTCACCGACTTTTGGCGGGAACCGTTTCCCGCGTAAAATGTGTTCTGTGGCACACTTAACGTAAGAAGGATAGGGGCGCATCGAGAATATCGAGAGCCCAGAAATGATACGGACGGACTATGCTGGTTTATAACATGGGTATAATGGTGGACGCAACGAGACTTCATAGAGACATCAGCTTCTTTATCGATCACTAATACAGTGGACGAATCGGCCTAGCCGACCCGAGGAATACACAATTACTTCTTAACAATTAAAACATCGAAGAGGATATTATAAACGATATAATTTGCGCTGAACTTTGTCACACTTTGTAACATAGTGCGCTGCTTTATGCTTCGGAAGGCTATCGTCTTCTCACATGGCTGGCCGTCTTAAACTAACTCTAAAACTCTGAGGCATCTATATATAAACTATAGCTACGCCGTGGCCTTCCTATATAGAACCTGGGGGCTCCTTCTTTGCCTTAATCCATGACACCTACCGATTAGATCACTCTATTCTATAAATTGCAAACCATTATATGAAGCAATGCCGAATTTTGATGCATAGTATAACAATATAGAATCTAGCAGTTTGAGAGCCGGGATCCTTCTGGAACCATATTCGGGTTAATGTTTCCACGAAAGCGAATATGATCACCCATGCTCTCATCGCATTAGCTCACTGCCGAATTGTTCTACATAGACCAGCTATACAGTATTGGGGTTTCATCACATATCTGCAAAAATATATCGCGCAATTTCCTTCTGGGGAATAATTTTAATATACGTGCGCGACGATACTTATGCACTTTACTGTATGCCTTTTGATTATTTTTATTATTAATATGTCCGCCGCCATATGCACACCCGTATATCACCGGGAATGGCAGACGCACGGACATGGCCGTAATAAAACCATCGCCGTTTTGCGGTCATATTTCAAGATTATTGCACAGTGTCCCAAATTTTGGCATGGACATAATGAAATAGTTTCCACGGGCCAGGCCGCCGTGTCGCTTTGTTGTGTACCGAAATTTCGCACGGGGCGCCAAATTAGCGAATTCAATCCGCTTGACTGTGGCGGACGCTTTTCATAAATACATAATGCCGACGGATTTTGCGATGACCGGCAATATGCATCGGCTCCAATTATGCCGCACTATTAATTAATTAAAGGTATTTAAATTCTTGAATTGCACATTTGCGCAGATCTGGCCATTTTGCGCTGCAAACAAACACAAATAACCTACGTCAACCTATGTATCGGAACTTATTTATTTTATTCAACCTCTATTTTCACAATCGCCATAATATATTGCTTTCTGTAACTTCGTTTCTACCCAAATTCGTTGACCTATATACTTTTTAAGCCTGTTTGCAAATAATACAGTGTGTATACAACAAATATATATAAATATATATGAAAAAGAGAAGAAATGATCCCATTTAGATTGATGTTCGTCGGAGCGGTTTAAACATTTTTACGGATTGCAATCCCGCATTTTTGATACATTATTCCATCTTTTTTTCGTATTGCAAGTAACAATGGAGGCCTCCAACATCGAGCCTTCTTATGTTTTGAAGGGTTCTCCAAAAACGGAGGCACAGACGACAGAAACACTCCTCCGAATTCCCTTTCCCTCTCTCTCGTCTCCCGGGGATTCCTCAGACTTACGTCTATTAGCTTATTGGTTCCGTTATTTGTTGACTGAATTGATAAATTGGGGACATGTCTCCCGTGCAGAGGATGGGAGTAGGGGTGGATGGCAAAATAGGCCTATCTACTCTTTAAAGTATGGATATCATTACGATCTTCTGCAATAATACGAACGATATTTTATTCGGTTCGACGTCGACATGGAATTCCTTTTTATTTTATCCCAGAAATAGTGGATGAAAAAACGTCGGAAATACGCTTTCTAGTTTCACGAGCTAAGGTTTTCATAGATGGAAAACAGTATCTAAATAAATTATTTATTAAATTGTATTACAAATATATATTTTTTGCCAATTTTCAACTCTGAAATCTTATATTAATGCTATGTACACCACGTACAAACATATATTCCGCGTTCGATTTTCGTGGTTATTGAAAAACATTGTTTTATTTAAAACTTTAAGCATCAATTTATATGTAAATCGAGGGATTTGTTCAAAAAATTCTTTTACTTTTTACTTATATATTTACATTTATTGTACATGCTTTCAAATCGTATCTACTTACTAAAGTTTGGGAACAATTTAATAATAAAAATTATGATTATTTTATTTATCAATTTCAATAATCATTTTTTTATTTTCAGCAATTTAAATCAAAATAAATTAATGTTGCTGAAGGTATATTACATTGTGTAAATTAAAAATTGAGAGAAAATGTATCCATTTTGAAATAAGCAAAAAATACATAGTGTTTCTATTAAAATTCCTACATAATACGATAGAAAGATTTAGATGAATCCTTTTATATCAGCGATGTAAATAGTAAAGGTTTTTAGGAGTTAATGATAAAAAAGAGGAAAGTTTAAATGGTATCTAGGATAATTAATGGAAAGGTAAACGATTAAGTTTTGCCTAGGAAGAATAAACTGAAAATTTTAAGCTAGACGAACGTGAATGAAGTTTTATTTTTTAAATGAAGTTCCTTTTAAAGAGATGAATGAAAGATGATTAATGAAGTGAATTTTATAAGTGCTTAGCTCTATACATACAACAAAATGTATAAACATCACACATACAATGCCAAATGGTTTAAAAAAAGTAAAAACATCTCGCCAAAAAGAAACAATTATTCTAAGTCATAAAACATAGATTATAAAGAAAAGTAATGATGACGAAGAACACGTCATGTTATATAAAAAAAAATTATTAACCTTTTTCACTCCGTGGGTCAGACATATTGGCCCAAAATATTTTTTAGCAAATAATTTAAACCAAGTTTTTTTATCTAATTAAAAGAAATAATATATTATTTTGAATCGGATATCAGATCAAACCCTATAGATGCTTATTTTTCATTTTTCCAATGAATATCTCTTTTATTAAATTTGTAAAACAAATATAATGAGAGTAGCTCATTGATTCGACTAAAAGTGGAGTAGCAAAGGTTAAAATATTTAGGTAATTATTTAAGAGCCTTACGTAAAAGGATTTGTTTTTCTCAGAATGAAGGAAATTATATTACACATATGTACATTATAATATATTATTATTACTTCTAAAAAGATTATTTAAATATTTATTTCTCATCACTTAGCTTAGCTAGTAATAATTAATTCGTTCTTTGGCGTAAATTAAACAATTTTCACGTGTAATAATTATATAATTACCGAATATTAATCCGGAAAATTACTCCGAATATTTAATCTGCTCTGTTGAATATTCCTGGAATCCTTGAAGGTATTGATCCAATTTATTTTTTAATAAACGGAATTTTAAAAATATGTTTTTGTTATTGTTATTTCGTTTATTTTGTTTAGAAAAATATATTTATTTTATTATATGCGAAAACTTGTAATGCCTACGCGATTCCATGTTATTTTTCCAATTTATGTTTGTGACATTAAAGAATACACGTTGCCGATCTCACGTCGACAGGTCCATCGTGAATAATGTTGCCATATTATTTTTGCAAAAATCTAAAAGCGCATTACGACACGTCTCCGGTGAAATTAATTTCGAGTGTTTTCACTTTCTACAATCCAAATATTAATTGAATTTATTACTGTCTATTTATTCTTTAATTATTCATTGATTTGAACTCTTATGGCGCGTGCTCTCTCGCGCAGGTACCATTGGACGATCAAGAAAAAATCGCGCAAAAAAAATTAATAACGAGGATAGATTAAGGTCATCCACCAAACTCGACTGGTGTATTATCTATTATATAACGACTCGTTACAAAATGTCTTATGAACCACGGACATAATGATCGTGGCTATAATCGAGATTAATTGCGACAATTAAACTATTAAAATATATTTAACGTTTTTTTACAGCTCGGCTATCAACGGATTGTGCAATAAATAACAATATTGTTTTTGAATAATATTTTACAAAAAAAATGTTTTATATTAGATTCAATGTGGGTTTGATATTTATATCCATGATTTCTATACTTTATGCATTTGGGAATGACATATATTATATTTTTTCATGATGATAATGTCAAAACCCACATTTGAATTGATTGTTATTTATTGAATAATGTTTTTTTATGTTATTATATGTAAGATTAATGGAATGCATGTAGTCAGTCGTCGCCTTAAGCGATTAATTTGTTAAAGTCGAAAAACCGCGTAAGTCGAGGAAAGCACAAAATTCAGTATTTTTGGTGACAGTAAAATAGATCTCTATAAATACACTCCAATATTATTTATTTTACATATTACATATAACAGAATCTGCATACATATATTTATGGATGAACTACTTCAAGTATCGGTCCAGTGTTAATTGTCTTTTAGCCCTTTTTTCATAAATTAAATTCATTGCTACTGTAACGCGTTTTTTAAAAGTCGAAATGGCGTAAGTCGAGGACTGACTGTATTTATATTTGTCTCAGCGGCTTGTGCGCATGCGTATCATTACGGATTCACTGTTCCCGTTGGATTTAAAATCCCATTTGCTTACACACACACACGCCTTCGGGATTGTGATTACATCAATTGTCACCTCACCTGTTATTCTCGTGCATTTCTCGTCTGGCATACATATTTTCCCCAGTTACGTCACAATAGATCTCAGCTGAATCACTGATACTCACCCCTCTGGCTGAAAAAAAAAACTATTGTTGTCCCTGGAAAAACTTCACCACTGGCGGGGATGTAGCTTCCGCAGCAAACTGTTGTTGCAAAACGATCAGGATGCGAAAAATTGAAGAGGGGAACCTTTGATCGCGGACATAATTTCCCCAGCGGATCGGCCGGGAAACATCTGCTAACGTGACTCAGCTAGAAGAAAAGCTGTAAGAAGGAATAAAAATAGGGGCGGGGTAAACTTGCTTTACGACCCACTAATACATTTTTGCAAGAGCAAGAAAATCAGAGATGTATTCCAGATTTCTGGTCAGATTAATCTGGTATTTTACAAATTTAATAAAATACAGTCTCTACTCTCTTTTACACAAAAACTTTTTTATACTGATCTGCTTTACCAGATGTATTTTTTCTTATGTTATACGTGAACAAATGCGCTTATCATCAGACAAGTATACCAACGCATAAATATATTTTTATCTCAAATTTATTCTAGAACTATTTCAAATAATTCTTTTAATAAAATGAATCGCATGAAAATAATTTTAACAATATCAATTGAATTATGACCTAATTTTTACTATTATCCGTGACTCGTACTTTTTTTACACAGCATCTGGAACGTATCTGCAATGCAAAAAGGAAATAAGATGTACAAATTTGTCTATGTATGAGAGATTTCTTTGATCTGATGTATATATTTCCCGAAAAGTCAATAAAGTGATAATTCAGACCAGCTACCAAGTAATAATAACGATTTAAAATCTTAAAGAATTAGCCATTAGCCTAAAAAAATAAGCATTCCGAGTAAAGTGCATATATTTTTTTAATTAAAAAATAATATTAAATGATTTAGGAACAAGAGGTGTAATAAAAAAAATGTGGGGATTAATTTTTCTTAAAAAATCTTTATTAATTCATCAATAATAATTTTGTCCATATTTGTAACCTGGGATTTTTCTATCTCTGAGATACATTCAACTATTTTACACACTAGATACATTTCACCAGAAACCGCCTAAAAGTGTTTGATTCCCTAAATTTAAAAATTATGGTATTTTAACCGATCCGTCACAGCGACCCGAAACCAACGCGTTGTTCGAATGGGGTCTATTTATAATGGAAAATAAACACCATTCATTTTAAGTCAAGATATTGATGAATTCTTCATCAATATCTTGATTTTTTATTTAAAAAATGGATTATTCTAAGAATAAAAATAGTTATTTTAACATCCTTCAAAATTTGGTCGATAGTTTTGAATTTTTTTAACCAAAATGACGTGTAAATGACAAGCGGATTCGGCGATGTCCCATTAAGGACCCGCCGTACGTGTCTATTGCACGGTTTCACTCGCATTCGAAACATCGTACCGGATGCGAGCGAGAAAAAACATCGCGTTTTTATATTTTTTCGCAATTGCGGACAATAAAGGTCAAAAACTTGGGTTGCCAAATAGACTCCATTAGCACGGCTACAGTTTTTAGTTCAGTCTTTGTGAATTAAAGCAGCTGCAAGTTGATGAATATCCCTATTTTGTTTTCTTATATATTGATCATTGGCTATTGTGGCATAAATTATGTCCTTTTACGCAAATAAACATCGAGATGTAATAACACGCGAAATTGAAAATGCACATTTAAATATTTTAGTTTTGGTAATCGTGTTAAAACAAATAATTAATGTAAAATATAGTATTTTTCTTTTTAGTGTTATTTCAAAACCGTGCAAAAAAAGTCAGTTTGGTGTTTAAAGGCTTTAGTAATTTTGTCTTTTAAATGTTGGCACAACTTCGTCCATTATTTTGTGTATCTTCTGAAACAAGAAGAAATTGTAGATGGCCAAATCTGGCGAATAGAGAGAATGAGGCATTATAACGATGTTCTTTTGGCGAAAAATTCTATTCACATTCTCAATTTTTTTCACAAGTAATCGTGGCAATTGAACTACTTTGACCTTGTATTTTCTAAGTTTATTATATTATTGTCGGTTACTAAAGTTATATAATATATTTAGTTTGCATTGTCCATAGCCTCGTAGGTGAAGTATGTGTGTTACTCGGTCGTCGTAGCAATGCAGAGATTCAATTAGAGGCTAGGTGGCAAAGGTTGATCTCTGAACCCAGAATGCAAAACACTTTTTATCGCATTTATCCGTGTCGCAACCACGTTTCGCAATAATAACTTAACTGATAAAAAAGCGGCCATCATCATCATCATCGCGGTGCCGGCGTGTGATGATTCTTTTATTCGATCCATTCATCATTACGTTTTTGCCGGTAATGATGTATGGCTAGTTAGGCGCGTAATTATTATGGCGATGCTGTGCGCACTGTGTTTGTTCGGGCCGTCGGTTGTTGTTGCTGTGGTGTACATGTTGTTGTTTCATCATGCTCAAATTAGTGCTCCGATAATGGCGCTCTGTTTGGATGTAATTGGCGAATTTGTATGGCGTATTGTTTCTCAGATTGGCTACTTGCGAATGTGAACTACGTACGAATTATTATTTTCGGGGATAATTGCCGAGCACTCCGGGTGGAACCGGTCATTTCGCCGCGGATGTGCAATTTATTATTAGCCAATTTTTGTATTGTTAGTATTTTTTACTAATCTATTTTATTTTTTTTATTTTCAGGTATGTATCAATTTTCATCATGCTTTTATGATAAACGGTACTTAGAACCTGCAACACAGAAATACGTAAGTTTCAATTTTGTCTTGATAATTATACCATGTTAGAACGCATATACTTAAACCGACTATATTATATCTTCTAAATATCTTCGAAATATTCAATAATAAATAAAATACTACTTAGAGTCAAACCTCATATTTACGTTTGTGAAGTGACTATAAAAAAAAGATTTAACCGTAAATAGGGAGGGGGTTTGTGGCTAAAAATAAAAAAAATATGTACAGTTAACCCCCATATAACGCTCAGATAGGTTCCACGTTATAGGGGGGTACGTTATAGGGGGGTAATTTTATTTTTTGATTTGAAGGAGATCTAATTTACTTGTATACCAGCGCAAATGACTTGATTCGCGCGATGAGCGATATCCTTTCGTATTTTGGCTGACGTAATCTTCCCGCAACTTCAGGCAGGGAAGATCAACATTACATTTTATTAGTTAATTTTTAAAATTATAAAATATTTTTATGAAAATTCTATTTAGCGTTTTAAAATATGTACGTTATAGGGGAGTTTGACGTTATAGAGAAAACTGCTGCAAACGTTATAGGGGGAATGTTAAAGGAGAGGACGTTATAGGGGGGTTTACTGTACTTAGCAGTTATCAATACCTAGTTAATCCTACGGAACGTAAGCAGGGAATATTTGACAAAAATTGAAAAAAATGGAAGATTTTAATATTTTTTTCTCAACATCGTATGTGCGAATGGTCGTAAGTCGAAAACTGACTGTAGTATAAATTTATATAACGTTATTAAACGTTATAGGGGGGGACGTTATAGGAATGTACGTTATAGGGGGGTTTACTGTATTATTAAGAAAATCACGCAAATCAGGTTTGTGCATATTTTATGTTTTTTTACATACAGTTCTTATGATTGTATAAATTGATTGAACGGTTTCTTCTTGTATGTCCTTATTGTTTTGTAAGATTGCCTTTAAGGCCCTTAATATACAACAAGTTTACCTGTTCTTCATCAAAAAGTTCTATGACTATGACGATCCACATATCGTTGATTCCCATAACTTTATATCTCATCGCATTAACATTTTCCAATCTGTGGGCCAGATGTATTGGCCCAAAATTGAACAACGTTTTCTTCGAATTATTTATAAAAAATATGTCTTATTGAAAAGGATATCAGTTGAATTTTTTTTTTATATACTCGTAAAATACAATTAATGAGAGTGGAACGTATATTTGACCAAAAATATCTAGAGGTCTACATAATTTTGCAACAATTTGTCAAAAATTACTCCTTTCAGCTTTTCAAAAATAATTTTAAATCGTTTATTTTTTTAATCCCATTTATTAATTCAAAATCTTAACCAGGTTTTTTGCGGTAATATTTCTTGAAAGCTCGGATTATTCCAAAGTCTAATGGTTGCAGTTCACCAGTGCAGTTTGGTGGGAAAAAGGCAAATTTTATATTATCTTTTAATTAAAAATTATGAGAGATAAATTGCGAGAAATGAAAAGTCGTATATATAATGTACTAAAATGAAACAGGATTGTACGCAAATAGCGGCAAAACGTGAACTCTGTGGACGTAAAAACGTGCTGTATTTTGAGATAAAATCTCAGCTACATGTCGATTATAAAATAAAATATTTTCGATAATCTCTCAAAAAAGATATTTTTATAATAATATATGTATAGTTATGAGAGAGATTATAGCTGTTAACTTTTACTAAAAGTGATTCAGATGGGATTATACAAATTTGAAAATTATCGCTTTTCCAGAAATAATATATAAATACTTGAATTGTTCTTACTAAGTTTAAATTAATAGAAGCTTTGAAAGGCTAGAATTTGGTAAGTTTTGATTTTTTAAATGCCTTAATAATATAATAATCGTGACGTCTAATTTTGACAAATCAAGTCCTGAAAATCAATTATTTCTTATCAGTTTTAATAAATTAATACGGCTTTATATAAATAATCGATTTTAATACTTGTATTATTTATTGTATAGTGCAGGGTTTCCCAAACTATGTTCCGCGGAACACTGGTGTTCCGCGGAGCATAAATAGATATTTCACAAAAATTCTTCTGATACGTCTATTATCGAAGAAGAAAATAATCCAAAAACTGTGATTTCTTCAAAATCAATATTGAAGAATAAATGTCATCTACGAACAGACCAAAACGGAAGTATGATGAAACATATCATTACAAGGAAAAAGTATTACAATTTTTAATACCGTTTTTTTATGTCACCCGTTTGTTAATCAAATGTATCCTTCTGCAAATTAAATGCATTCTTTTACAAATCAAATGCACCTTTTTTCCAATCACATGAATCCTTTTAGAAATCAAATACAACTTTTTACAAATCAAATGCACCCTTTTAAAAATTATGTTAAACAATTAAATATTTTTCAATTTATATACTTTTTTTATCAGTTACTTCAAAAATGTAAAAAACGGGTTCTCCTGTATTTAGTACCTCGAATTTACGTTTTCCCAATAATTTACGTTTTTTTATCAGTTCCTTTAAAAATGTAAAAAACTGGTTCCACTGTATTTAAAAAAGTGTTCCGCCAAAAATTTTCGTATTTGCCAAGTGTTCCGTCGCAGAAAAAGTTTGGGAAACCCTGGTATAGTGAATCCCAGTTTTTACGCAATTCACGTTTCCCGCTGTTTTCGTTCAGTTTTTACAATCCCGTATCATTTTAGTAAGTTTTCTAACCCCGTATCTACGTTTATTTTAATCAATCCATTCAAAAACGTAAAAACGGTGTTTCACTGTATACCTGTTTTTATTCCACCGTGACTATTTAAATTGTATTTTTTTATATAAGGCATTTTTATAATTAGTTTTATTATGAGAATAAGTGGTATGCCTTTTCAGAATTTCATTGTAATTGCAAATTTTCTGTTTGGAAATAATATAAATTAATTATCTAATAACATGTAATATATAAAATTCTATGATAAAAAAATGCGAGAAATTAAATACTATACTTATTATTTAATTATTTGCAATTTTTGGTTACGTAACCATCAACCTCATACTGCCAATTAGTAGGCGATTCAAGTCTTAATTGTAGGCTTTTCTGTATTGTTATGTTTTACTAATATATTATTGACCTTCGTTCATAAATATAGATAAAATACATTTTTAATTTAATTCATATATCAATTCTTCTTCAGTAATCGACTTCTTAATGTCATGAGGATCGTTGCCATTTCTGGTCTGATTATGTCTCTCCAAGATCCATTGCATTCTACATCTCAAATCAGAGATACTAGCGTAGAGTCAACCCGTGTGGGTCTTCATTCGATTGCTCCAGAAGATGGGGACCCTGCCCTCTTACCTGCGTCCTTGTACGTTATGAGCTTCTCAAAATAGCAAAGAATCCTCTTAAGACATATCGTCGAGAGTCTGTCATCTTTTTTGACAGAAACGTTTATGCGTTTAGCGGTCCATGGTATTCTCATTAGACGTCGCTTGCACCACGTTTCGAGGGCGTTGATTTTTCTTTTTCATATTTTTTCTATTGTCAAAGTTTCCATGCCGTATGTATAATCAAGAACTCCAACTCTGCACCACAGGATTTTTGGCTGGATTACCATTGTTTTTCTAAATTGATGATAACATTGGGACTACATTTTTGTCAAAATAGACGACAGTTATTAAAAGGTTTACCACTACTAAGTTTTTATTTATTAGAAAATTATTAAGACTGACGTCACCATTGTCCACAATTCTACAATAAAATATAGCTTTAAGTGTTGGTTATTATGTTGTTTTTTTTTCGTTTACTGCGTTTATGCATATATTGGTGTTACGGTCCATCTTCGCAACAGTTAATCATTACTCCGTGATAACTTCTTCATGAGCCATCCGCACGCGGAGCAATCCAATAGAGGTCGAACGCGATGACATACGGCGACTGTCAGCCGAAGACGAAGCGTTGACAGAGATTTGTGTTTATTTTGAACCTGTTCTTTTAGGACTGATGGATGCGGTATTTCGGCAATCTTAACGACCCGCGGCGGCCCTCAATCATGCGGGACTACCGCACATTCCCGGGACAACGGTATTCCTAATTTACGTCCCGGGAAACACCCATGACTGCGTTTTTTAAAGAAATCGCAGACGCCGATTACGGATTCTTGGATAAATTAGACAGTCGTAAAAAAAAAAGTTTAAAAAAAAAATGTCAACGATGGAAACGCCAAGACAGATTACGCGCGTCTGCACGCACTCGTCGAATAATTGCTTAAATATTATTATTTGAATCTTGTCCGGAATCGTTTGTTTGCTCGCATTTCGATTGACTGCCACACATCAACCATGGCCCATCTCCTATTTCATCCATCGGTCGTGTACGCGAATAGATTCCCCATGGGACGCAGGGTATTCGATCGGGCATATCGCCAATCGTCCGCTCCGCATTTATCTTCCGGGGCGATTTGCAAGAAATATGCCTTTTCACACCATAAAATATTAATCAACAAGCCGAAACTTATCCGGACACCATGGTACCCCCCATAATACAATCGGTCGAAAGCGGGGGGCGAGCGCCTGAATTTATTGATCGCGATTGGTCACGACTGCGCAAATTTTTGTCCGTAATCATCATCATCATCATCAATAATAATCTGTGCAATCGGTTGCGCTGCACTTGCTCTATCATTACGATGAGTACAGGGTGTCTACGACTTAGCAAGTATTTTCTTTTTTAAATCTTCGAAAATCGAATATTTAATCAATTTTATAAAATAGAATCAATTAACTCGGATTTTTTTAATATGTTTTTATTTGGATAAGAACAATCCTTGAATAAATTAATTTAAATTCAAAATTATTATAAAAATATATATAAAAAAACATTAAATTTATATTTAATTATGTGCATGAGTCACATATTCATTGATAAGTTAAAAATAAAGATTGTTTTTAATCCATGAGCGAAATAATTTAAACAATAAATATCTTGGGATGATCATAGTTTCTAAAAAATCTTAGTGTTTGTAATATGTTATTTTAGAATTATTTTTACTACTTTACTCTCTTTGGTTTGAACTTTGACTGTTTTTTTTTCAGAATTGTGAGTAATTGTCCATATATGCGGCTTATCTGAGTTTATATATTTATATTTATCTAAATTTTAATATTTTTACAAGATAGAATGGATTGTTAAAAAATAATTTACCTTGATTCATTTAGATTTCTTTATCTGTTGAGGTAGTCCTTTCTTGTTAGTCATAATATTCAAACGTTTTTTGACCAATATTTTTTTTGTAAGGTTTCGTGAAGAGATTTCAGCTTTTATTTAATATATTACGACTCAGACTCCCCATATAGACAAGCAATGTATTAGATATTTTAACAAAGATTAATGTTTGATTTATTTACGTTTGGCGAGTAAATTGAAAAATATGACAAAAAGGGTTAAACCGTGTCAACTTTGTAAGAAAATGAGTTTGAGGGTATTTTGAATATATTTATTTACAGTACACTCTTAAAATAATATTTAATTATATTTAGATTGATGATTTGATGATGATGAGGATAGACCCCAAGGATTCAAGTCAAGATATTGATGAATTCTACATTAACTTCTTGACATTTAAAAAAAATGGATTATTTTAAGATTAAAAATAATTATTTATGATGTTTCATATTTTGGTCGATATTTTGGATTTTTCTACTATTAAATATGACGTGTAAATGACACGCGAGCGAGAAAAAACATCGCGCCTGTGGCTACAGAGGCGAATATTGTTGTTTTTTATTTGTTTTTCACAATTGCGAACAATAAGGTGAATGATTATTTATAATATTTATTCTTTAGACTTTAGTCTAGGTTAGGTTAAATGTTTAAACTTTAGGCTAGGTTAAATGTATTTTTCCGATCACCAGACATAAACTTATTTTAATATATCTATGGATATTTTTTTAGAAACATCTTATTTATTTATTTGACTACGATGGATGGATGGTATAACAGAAAGATTCCAAAGCGCCATTCACCCATATAAAGATTTGATAAAGGTTCTAAAGATGCAAAGGAAATAAGTCTCTCACACTTATATTCACCCCAGTGCCAAACCACACTGGTTATTTTTTTAATATTATTTATCCTCATGTAGACTAAGAAAAGTAGTTGATCAATAATTTCCTTAAGTATTTGGCTATGTTTCTTCACTGTATGATTGCTATTGATTGGAGATTGTCTATTTTATACGCGATTTTATAAATAAAATAGTGTTAACTGTTTTTGATCGATGTATCTACATATTATTTTTTTTAAATAATCTTAGCAAACTGATTGTCCGGAATTAAATTTCTATATAATCAGCATAGAGAGAAATAATTATATTTTTGCCATTGGTATATCGCTGGTAAAAATTGAAGCTTTTTTCAGTGATGAATCGTTTTCGATGATAAAAGGGATTTATTTATTTGGAAGCAGAAAGTACAGAAAATATTGTACTTTTATTATTAACTTGGATGGTAGTATAACATCCTATCGAAATTAAAAAAAAAAATAAACTTAGAAAGTTAAGTGTTTAACCTACGTGCATATTTATATGTATCCGAAATCGTAGTCGAGTCGTTATTATTATAATATATACACCTTTGCAAAAATCGAAAGTAGAGTAATGATATCATCACCACTATGGTTTTCATTTCATCATCATAATAACATATGTCGAGACAATTCAATTGTGCGAGCACGTATCGCAAATGTGTACTTACCATACGAAACCGGTTGTTTGAGGTTTTTTGGCCGGAGTATAAATTTTTTTCTTAAATAAAAATCTCGATGACCTCAAATCGTTTGGCATAATCAATTATTTTTCGATGGAAAGAAATAAATAAATGCATAGACACACGGAATCAATTGTATCAATTGTATCCTTTCGGCGCTCGGGTTCACTTTCACTCGGTTAGACCGCAGATTGGGCGTCGATCGGCACTAATTGGACCTCCAGGACCTTCGTGTGTTTGGTTTCTCTCGTTTCGGCCATTTACATACAAATTGCGATCCTTATTTCGAATTCGTCCTGAGGCCGGTGTTGTTTTCTTATCCCGTTATCAACATTTACGCTTCTTCCGGATACACGCAAATCCACTCGTTGTTGCATGTAGCGCGATGAGAGGTGTAATTTCTTTGCTTTTATCGCATTGCAGTGTTTATGGACGTTAGAAAATATATTTTTTCGATGAAAGGGTTGGACCCTTGCCGTAGAGCGTCGACTTTGCATCGATCCCAAGGGTTTAACCCCCGGCATATGCTCTTTATCCCCGCTGCTGTAATCCATAATCTATGTATAGACTGTGTCTACATGTCGAAATTAATACCGGTGCGTTTCTACAGCTCGTTTGTGGACCGTCTGTCTCTACTCCACCTCCCTCCGGCCCTCCCGTCTACTCTGCTCGGTATCGGCTGCAGCGTTCCGGCGATTCCTCCTCTTGGCGCGGGAATTTTTGTTTATTTTAACCCTCCTCTCATTTGCGTCGTGTTTTTAACCCTCTGCTGACGATGGCGTCGCGTTCACTCCGCTAGAAAAACTGGTAATTAGGAGGAATGATCGCTGTCCACCCATAGCTATATCGAATTTCTCGATCCGCTCGTTTATACTATGTATACACATTTTTTTCAGAGAATTACGACCACCGCTTCCACAACTTTGGATAATAAACACATTTTTTTTGCATTTGCATAATAAACGTATCATAAAAATTGATACGCTTTTATGACAGGATAGCTGTCATTATCAGGATTATTATTATCAAGTGATTAACGTTGATATGTTACGCGCAAGGTCGTTTTTCTTTTGTTTCTATGCATTTTTTCATGCATCACATTGTATGACATGGCTTTTGAATAACAAAAAAAAACTGCCTCGAATCTCGTGGAAAAATTACGTCGAAATTACACGTGGCTAAATTGTGTTTTGATTGCTCCGGACCCTGATTTGGACGCATATTTTTCCAATTGGCTCATTTGAATAATAATGTCGTACTATTTTATGGGTAGCCGCACTAATATGATATTTCAAGATCATCGCGTTCGTGTCCATAAAAATTAATAGGGGTGGCTGGGTATCTACCTGAGTTTACACTATTTTAAATTTAAATAATTTATATGTAAAAGAATGTGATGCTTCATTTCCTCTCGTGTGTAATCTCATTGATTGCCAAATATTATAATATCACTTTTAAACACTATCATCAAATGAATCATCCAATTTTGATTTATTTTTTTTGATTTTATTATTAGTTTCGATGCATTTCATTTTGTTGTATCAACACGATTCGATTTTGCAATTGACTCTGAATAATCTGGTGAAATAAATAATCGAGAGTTTTGTGAATGCACTATATCAACGAAGGTTTGATGAATAAAAATGCGGAATTTTTGTTTTTCGCATTTTTGAATTTATTAGCAATATTAATCTTAAATATTAAAAAATATAAAATTAGATAATCTTTCAGTATTTACTATAAAAAAAAGCAAATTTGATCAAATTCAAACTCAAAAAACACCTGCCTGGTTTAAACTTGTTCTCATCAGTTATAACATTCATTTGTGCCAGCCCTTTTTCCATTTTTTGAAGAACTTCTGGTATGGCTTTTAGTATGACGTGGAGTTTCTTCAGTGTTTCTGTTTTTATGTCCTACATTTTGACAAAGCGTCGCCTTTTTATCTTCAAGAATAAGTAAAAGTGGTAATGGACCATGTCAAGCGAATACGAGAATTTAACCTTTTTCATTCCGTGGGTCAGACGTATTGTCCCAAAAGATGTTTTAGCAAACAACTTGAAACAAGTTTTTTAAGGTATTTAAATTAAAAAAAATAAATGATATTCATTGAAATATATAAATGTTCGTATAATTATGCGGCAGAGTATCGGGAAATGTAATTCTAACAATTGGAATTATACAGCTCGCGAAATTAAAATATTCTTTGTATTTCTTTATATGAAACTTTGTTTAACTAAATAAAATTTAGTCAAAATTATTTTTTTATATATAATTAAAATATAAATAAAAAAAAAATTACCACTTTGTACGGTAGATACGTTCTCGATACTACACTGTAAAAAAACTTACAAAAAATACATTTAAAGTATATATTGGATGGTTTTAAACATAAATTGTATGTATAAAAAATATGCATTTTGTTATATTAACCTAGCCGTGCCGATGGGGTATTTTTGGGTCCTTAAGTTTTTTTGACTAACTCTTTTAATATATCATTCCCCTAATATTTAATATAATAATTCATTTAACATGTCAATCATTCACTTTCATTGTCCGCAATTGCGATAAAATAAAACAGCGATGATTTTTTCTCGTTCGCATACGGTACGATGTGCCAAGTGCGAGTGAAACGTACTAGTAAACACTTGCCGCGAGAACTGGGCGATCCGTAGTAGGCAGCATGTCATCAGTCTGTGACGGGACATCGCCGAATGCGCGTTTCATTTATGCATCATATTAGTAAAATAAACTAAAATATTGACGAAATTATGCAGCATATCATTTTTTAAAACAAAGTCAAGATATTGAAGAAAAAATCATCAATATATTGACTTAAAACGCTTTAGGGCTATTTTCCATTATAAATAGACCCCCTTCGGGCGACGCGGTTGTTTTCGAGCCTCCATGATGGATCAGGTAATGGCATACGTTTACGAGAGGCTAGCTATTAATAAAAAAAATATCATCAAAGACCCCACAGATTTTTAATCTTATGGTAAAAATGATTTTCTTTGCTAATATTTGTTTTATAATCGTAAAAAATAATAAATCAATTATATTAATATATAAATGTGTGGACATATATTAATAAAATTGAGTTTTGTAGCTGTCTTTCAATTAGATAAATCTTATGGCCAATTATTTTCTGATTGGTGTCGTTGATAGAGACTGCGAGGCCTGCTTATTTCCGTCTCTGAAAATTGTAATTGTCTCAAAATCCATATCGCAGATGGCCAAGGCCGATTTTTTGGGGACAATAAGCTACTTATATGTGAACGAAAACGAATATCGGGGTGGGATAGAAGCGAATATGGACGGGTAAAATAATCCAGCTCCGGCTTACACATATCTATGATCAAATAAGTACAGTAGACGTAGCCCCGTTCGCCTGAATGGAATTGAATTTGCACGATCGCGACTTCGGCTACATCCTGTATAGCCTCCCCCCGCTCGGAGACAGATAGTGTCAAATGCAAACGCGTGTAAATTGAGAAGTGAAAGGCGTGCCTTTTAATATCAGTACAATTCGCAAACGCCAACAGACAAAGAGGAAGTGCCCACCCCAGACTCCGGCAGGTATACGCCACATATGCATGCTCGTATACCGGCCGGTATACCGTTCGCAAGCGAAATCAACTCCTGAACTTTCACAGACAAATTGTCATCTTGATTGTGCGCCGCGAAAGGGTCATAAATGAGCTTTGATCTATCTGGGTCAGGAAAATGTGCGCATTGTGGGGCTGACGCATGACTTTGAACGGCGAAATCTTCGCAAATCGGTTTGCACATTACACCTCTATGTCAATCAATTCATACAGTACTACATCTCAATAGAACTAGAAAACCTGGATTGTAACGTTTTATTGATTAACTGAAAAATTATTTAATTTATTACTTAAATCTAGAATTATTCATAATTTTGTTCTCTCTAACAAAAAAACGTTTTTTGATATATTTATTTATTAAAAAAGTAACAACATAACTATTTGCATTAGTGACTTTTTTTTTGCTGAATTTCATTAGCTAAATCATCAAATGAGAGTCGGTATTTTGTGCATTATAAACGCAAGTAACATCATCTGTCAGTCGGTTTCTTTTATTGACTTTAATATTATTTTAAGTAAAGTAGCAAAGGAAAAACTGTGAATAAAGCCATCATTAAATTTCAGGAAGCTGCAAATGTCCGGTAATCGGTCTAAGCTCTCCAAATATCCTATTTGTACTGTTGCTTTTCAAGTGTGTAATTTTTAATGGTCACAGAAATCTGTAATATGCATCAATGTGTTGACCCACCTAAAATGAGCTGAGGAAATTTTGCCAGAAAAGGAAAATCTCAACAAAGCACTCCAGAAATTGCTTAAATGATATTCCTGTCTTAGCAAATTTCCTTACCAAACTAGGAACCCTGTCGATACCATGAATGTCATTATTAATACGCGTGTCATAGTTTATCAATCACTGCTATATATATATAGCCATTTTGCTAAAAATCACTCATCGCTTAAAACCATCATTTCTAAGATATTTCCGACCATATTTTAAATAAAATTGACATCCCGTCGAGATAATAATTATTTTTATTTTTGAACCGCATTAAAGCTAAAAAATAATGGTTAATTGAACCGTTATTTTGAAAGTGGTATAAGTCCATATCGTAAAGATGAGCTAATATACGTCTTGATTAAGATATAGATATCGTATTTTTATATTCAAAACCTCGTTGTTAAGGGTGTATAAAATAAAAAAATATAGAAAGCAGAAATTTGAACAGGATAAACTGCACAATTTTATTTCTGTCGAAGAAAGCGCGGAATCTAAAGTTCTTAATTTATTTGGAAATCGAAAACAGCCTAAAGTTTGTGCAATATCACTATCTCGGCATTGTACACAACTTCAAGGCCCATAACAAGAGATAAATATAGTGATTACAGAAATACAGAGTCGAATCGTCTATATACGCTACGGAGCTGCAGCAGCCCCAAGCATATTGAAGAAAAATATATTTTTATACCATCATCATTTGCCAGCCACGAGACACTCGAAAATCGCTGAGCGTATGTGCCTTACCAGACTCTTGAATGGTAGTCGGGACCAGAGGAACCTGAGTCTTTTTTGTAAAGAGTTTCCCTCTCTTGGCCATTGTAGGCATATTATATATGTGGCTATTGATTATTTATTATGTATATGATAATATAAATTAAATTTATATTTATAAATAATTTTTTATTATTTATTTCTATTGTTACGCCGTGCGGTGTAGAGCAAGAGCGCTGTCTATTCGTCAGCGCTTCCAGCGTCGTGTATTGGAGATGGATGCAGGGCGGCAGCGGGGTGGGGGAGGTTCTTGTCGCTAAGCGCTGTGTTACTCTGCGACTCGGATCAGTTTCTACGCTGTCCATACTGAGTCGCTTTTGAAATATCCTTTTTTAATATTTAGTCTCTGCAGCACCCCCAAATATGTTACCTACGAGCGGTCACTGGTTATACTTATGCAAACACAAACCTTTAAATATCCCACAATGCAGATAAATTGAGTTATACTACTTTCAAAAACAACGGCTCATTTCTGGAGATAAAAAATTGCACGTTTTACTATTTTTATATATTTTGTGATTTAGTTTAAATTTTATTTTTTCGATTTATTTTTCGTACGATCACAGTATTATACTAGCGCCCAACGCCGGATAAAACTGTAGTAAAAAGCTTCAGGCATGATCGGTTTAGCCGCGGCCGCCGCCAAAGTGGCATTAGCATACTACCGCCAGATAAACATCTCGTTATGTATGCAGATGACTATTTCTTCGCCACCTCGCCGAAAACCCTACATTTTATTCATAAACTTATGCTAATTAGATGGTCTCACATTTTCCTCATATACATATATACACGGTTTTTTTTCACAATTCGCGAGTAGCGTCGTCACGCCTCTCTCTATGTCGAATTTTGGCGCGATTATCCCGATTGCTACTGTATTGTTGAAATTGTGCGAGTCTGCATTATGCAAAATTAATAGTCGACATCGTTCGTCGTGTTGTGCGAACGAATCGTGTGTCATTTACTATTATGTCGTTTTATTTATAAGCCAATTTGAAATTTAAATTAGACTAATTTTCACCTGCGGAAATGTGTATAAAAATTAATCAACGTCATGTTATGATAATGAGCATGCCTTTTATTTATTGCATAAGTTGATTTTGATGTTTCGCGCAAATTCTGCGCCGCGATTAATTAATGGGCAATTAAATCGGCATTGCGAAATAATTTAAAACTGTGGATTTTTGTTAATAATAAAATATAATGCCTCCCCTTTAACCCTTAAATATGTGTTCATTAATTTTTACATATTTATTTAAAACATTTCACAGCCCCCGTGGGTACTAGGCGGCACGTGTGAAACAAACGAAATAAATGCCCCCGTGCGCCGCCGCCCCCCTAATCAAATAAGGCCCGTTGTTTCGGCGGCTGCCAGGGCCGTTTTTGTAATTAATGCTCGCGGGTACTTACGCTTTTTAATTATTCCATAAAACCCCGTGCTTTAATTCATGTTATTGGTCCATCATTATTTAATTTTAATAACATTTTAGCAAGAAGTCTGCGCAAAATTTATTCCATTATTTACGAATATTAAAGCGGTGTCCTATACAAAACTAAGCTAAAGACAGAGTATAGTTTCCAAACTATTAGTTTTGATTATCGTATAGACTAGTGATACACAAACTGCGGCACACGAGCCGGATCGAATATCGTCTAATAAATAAATATTTTATTTATATCATCATCTTTGATTTTATTTATATATTTCTTAATATATTGTTGAACAATTCAAGATATTAATTCAACCCTGACCGTGAGAGTCGGTTACTTTGCTCACCATTATACGACTAATGCATCTGCATATCCTCGTCGACGAGAGTAAAGGTTCATCAGCGTCCTAGACATCGTTGTCGCAAAGCTTTGCATAATAATTAAATAAATCAATTAATTTCTTAAAGTTTTTACTGACTGTTTGCTTCAAAAGTTAAAATATAATAAATTCATTAACACGTATGTGCAATTGGATCACTTTATATTGCCCCACGTCGTTTTAAATAAATAATAAAAAAACATATATAAGTGTAAATAGTTCAGTACCCGTTTACTTTCTCAATCGAAAAGCTCAGTTTAGATTTAGATTTTTGGGGAACCTTAAAATAAATTCTCCCTTCCTCGATTTTTATTAGCCGTTCTGTGAGATATTTATTAGTATGTTTTTCAAAGAATGTATGATGGATTTTAGAATATTTTTAACGGTCCTAAATAAATTTTTCAATAACATTTTGGACTTTTTTTTAATATTTTTTTTCTAACCGCGTTATTTCTGCTTCTCTTGTATATTTTATACGGTTTTGACCGCTTTTTGATATTATTTATGATGTCAGCGTGAAGCTGTTTAATTATTATATTTTGAATTTTAGCCATAATAAAATATCAAAGCAATAAAAATATGGTTTTTAGAAAAAAAATGATGTTTATTTTTTAGCGGCTCTCTCAAAAGTCTGTACATTCCTGGTATTGCTCCTGGGCGTAGTATTGGTCTCATAGAGTAAATTAATAAATTCACGCAAATCACAAATTCATGAAATTTTATTGTCACATCAACGATTTTTTTTTAAATCTTCCTATATTTGTCAAGATTTTATTCTTTAAAATCTCCTGTGATTTTTAAAAAAAAAATTGTATACACATGTATTTTTTAATGAAATATTGTATTATCCATCTTTAGGCAAAAATTCGAGATGTCGCGTATCACTTGTTATCCGGATTAGCATGTTGCTAATGAATATTCAATTTAATTTTGTTTAACATAATTTATTAAATTTATGCTTATACTTTATAATAATAATAAATTTTGTTTAACATAATTTATTATTATTATAAAGTATAAGCATAAATTTTCACGAAATTATTTTTATTTTATTAAATTTAATTAATATTTTATTTAAATAAGTTAAACTTATCATTTCATTTTTAAACAATTTAACTAAAATACTTCAATCAATATATGACAATCTCCTTGGATTACATTTTTGGTTTACTTTATTAATTAATTGGAGGGGCCAGTTATCTTTCTCAATTTTGTTTTAAAATAATACACAAAAAATTCTGCAATATCGCTTTAAATAAAACGATGTCTGCTTTCGTAGAGTTATGATTAATTATAATCATCAATATTTTTTAGAGATAAATTATTTTTAGTATCTTATGTGAAAGAGTTCGATCAACATCAGAAATATTTTTATATTAAATAAAAAACTCATCTAAATTTATTGTTTTGTTCGTATGTAATCCATGAAAAATATATTTTTGTGGAAATAAAAACAAATTTTCAATATAATTTTAAATATTATGAGTTTATAAATAGTATTATTTTACTTTATTGTTTGAGTATTATTTGTTGAAAAACTATTAATATTAAATTTATCTGTAAATTATTTGTAGTACACCTTGGCCTTGTATTTGTATAACACGGTCATATGGTTCCACAAAAACGACGTGTAATACAAATCCGTCTTATGCGACGTTTGAAGACTTTGCGTTCCAAAAAATATCAAAGTTTGTTAATAACCTTTATTTTTTTATTAAATAGTCAACAAAATATACATCTACATATTTTTTGAAAAATCTTAAATAACATATGTATATATAAAGATCATTCATTCATCATCGTTATCACTAACCATATGTTCGACATTTTTTCGAGATCGGTTGTGCGTGTTTATAATTTCGGCGAATTCTGAAGTCAACCGACGCAATTTCTCTTTGAATTTTTATATTATGTAGTGAGAATCGCTTCTTAAAACTTTCAAATCATTCTCTACTAGCAGAAACATTTTGATTGTCGATCTTCAGATGACGATTGTACAGTTCTTTTTAAATTGTCATAAATTTTTAGTGCTTTCTTTTGAATAATGGTTCTGTCTATAGATATGTTTTTGTCATTTCAGACTTCTATCCACGTCAAAAGAGCCCATTCTATGTTTTCTATTATTACTGAGCGTATACGTACAGTATTTTGCTTATTGATAGACAATCGTTGTAATTTATTTTTAAATCGTGTTATATGAAGCGTGTTGTACAAAAAAAGCCACTAATCATCACGGTGTTGTATAAACCTATGCTGTACGAGGCCATGGTGTATATCATTTTTAACAATAAAACAGAGTTCAACAATTACTTTTTTAATCAAATATTAACTACTTCATCATTGTTTAATACTAAATAATATTTTATATTCATTTATGGAAACTTTATTGATCTGTTTATTTTATTAATTGCAAAAAATAAGGCTATCGTAAAACCTCCAATTATATAACAGACTTTCGGTTTTATCGGACAATCCCTCACCCGCATTAGTCCGTTATGTATTCTAAAATATGAATATATCAAATGTTAAATTAAATAGTAATTAACCTAGTATTGATGCGTATTTTGCAACACACAATATAATACAGTCCTTTCCGCATAATAATCCGCATTAATTAATGAACGTTAATTGAACACGTCGCGCGCACACACTCCTCCCCACGCACCTCTTTCTCCTCTCCTCATCCCTGCAAATTCTCTCCGATACAAAGTTTCGAAGCGCGTTGAACACACACGGCGAACGCATCGCCAATTAGCATCGCAAATACAACACAAATTAGCGGTCTTCGTCGTCTTTAACTCCCCCTTCTAAAATTCGGATTTGATTTGCACGATGCACTAATACGTTTCTGCAAAATTACCAGGCAAGAGGACCAAAGTTGACACGATCGAGTCCTCGTACGCCTTGCTTGGCTTGATATTGTTTGTGTTGGCGTCGATTTTGTTGCCGTATCGCCTGCGGACTCTATGGCCGGAGGGTGTCTGTGTGTTCCAGCTAGTCGATGCAATTAGAATGCTGTCACAGTTATAGAGCATGGCTATGGCGATGCATAGCCACGAGCATGCCTAACATGCAACTCCGTTAATGATTAACAATAATCAGCTTCGATATCAAAGTGGATGTAAACCTAACTTCTTTCTGCATCATAGTTATCCTAATGCTGTAATGATTAACCACTATAATTTGCCCTTGTTTTAGCACGATTTTCATAATTTCAGGTATCGTGGCGGCCGCGAAAGCTCGCCAGCTCGCAAAAAAATGCGATAGGTTAATTAAATATAGGATAATCGGTGTCCGTTTAGCCACGGTTGCATAATGACCCCGCGATTAGTGGCCGGCTGGCTGCAAGAGTGCAAAACTGAAAGTGGTTCGCCGGCTATTAGCACTAATGGCGATCTCCGCTTACGGTAGTGTGGCCAAACAAAAAAAAATGTGTCTGTGGTCCGTCTTCCGGACCAGACGGCACAAGGATAGACCACTCCGTCAAACTGCGTGACAGTAATGATGGCTAATGGCCGTATATGTTAAACTGGACCATCGCGCGGATTGTGTCGAAAAAAAAATGGAAAAGCGCGTCAGGGATCGTGGTAATGACGATGGCTTGCAACACGTCGCAGATCATTAGAGCTATCGTCGATATATGTAGTAAAAATGCTCTGCCTGAAATGGTCTACAGTTTGAGGCGATCGCTCCTTATTTATCGAGAGACGTGAGCCGTCTAATCGCTGATCAGATCTAGTTAGAGTGGGTGAGCCGATGTTATCAAATTTTTCATCTAAGCATGACAGTCGACGTCTTATTCATCCAAATCTAGGTAAATTCCAAGTATCTGAACTGACCATCAAAATTTACTAGCGAAAAACACATAAAGATAAATTTTACACAAAGCTAGAAGCGAATTGACTGCTGTCACACCGGCGTGACTATAGTGATTAAAGTGCTAACGAAGACTTATTATACCATAAACTAAAAATTATTCGAAGAAGAAAAACCTCATATTGAACCAGTATTTTTGAAATTGATTAAACGTGATCAATAATTCAGGGTTTCCCAAACTATGTTACGTGGAACACTAGTGTTCCGCGAGACCCGAATAGGTGTTAAATCTCCGCTGATGTTTATGATGTCAAATATTTAAGTACAGTGGCAATAGAAATTAAATATGGCAATTAAAATCGGATCAAATTTCTATTTTGTGCGTAAGAAGAAGGTGGGATTTATTGTCTTGGTTGTACTTGGTGATTATAAA
>JAGXCT010035145.1:2394-71894 GCA_022495035.1 Philopotamus ludificatus
AATATAAATTATATTTATCTTTTCGTATACATAATCAATTCACTCATATATATATTAATTTATAAAAATATGTTTCCTCAAATCTTTTTTTTTAGCGAAATTATAATGTCAATTTTAAAATTAGGGGAAATAAATATTCCTAATAACGTGAGTAGTAGATATATTAAATTTTGGTAATAGGTACAGAATATAAAGTAGATAAGTGTTCAAATTATTGTAAAAAAATATATAGGAAAATTAGGATATGAAAAGTCGGTCCAAGAAAATTCGCGAAATTTTATATCGCGACAACTGTTTGGCTCCACCACTAATTTATTGTTTAATTTAATCTTATTGGTTGGATTGAAGGTTATTTTTATCGTTATTATTTTTCTTATTTTTATTATAATTACAATTAAAATATTTTAATAGGGGTGTGATTATTTAAACTTAATATTACTAATGAATTATGTTTTTTTTATGTTATATAAAGCCAGAAGCAGAGGTTTAATGAATTTCCAAATTATATTATTAAAAAAATTGTTTTGTACATAAAGTTTTTTATATTCGAATCTTGTTTGTCATAGTTTTTTAATAGAATTGAAATCTCTACTTTCTAAAATATGATTTTGAGTACTTTAAATGCATAAACATATATGTATAAATATCATATATTCATATTATTATTTTATTTTAACCAACTAAGTGATTAGTTTAATATCCTAACATATTTAAAAATAATTAAATATATTATTTAACGGCACAAAACTCAAGTTTCGATGTTTCCATCCTTTGAAAAACATCTTAAAAAAATATATATTGAATTTAGAACAAAATATCATTTGATTATATTTGTTGTGAACTACATTAAAATCATTTCTAATCAAAATTCATGCTCAATTTTATTTGTTCACCTGTTTACTTAAAGACAACAATGATTTGCACTAATTAAAAAAAATATTGGAGTTTCTTAATATATTGATTACGGTGTGTTATATTAATATTTTAAATGGCTTATTTTACATCTGAGTTTGAAAATGATATATGTATTACAAATCTTTAGATATATTTTTTTTTTAAATTGGTTGAGTGATATTAATCATTTATATTCAATTCTCTGTAATATCTGACTTTATCGCGTTTGCCGCAACATTTTGTATGACAGTTAACTGATTTATTTGATACATAGAGCATCTTGAAATGAATGACACATGTGTCACATGACATATATGTTCTTGATTCAATGTCAAAACATGATATTATTTCTTGATAGATTATTTTTTCGCAAGACGAATGAGCTGGTTGGGCTCATGTGATAGATGCGCGGGATTTGTAATGACAAACTTATTAGAATACATTTTTTTATATATTTTATATTTTTATTGGAAAGGGGTATGAGTCTATTTACATCGACACACATCGTCGGGCGGGTATTTTCTCTGAATAAATGCTTCGGATGAAATACGACTTTATGGAAATGGGATTAATGGAAAAATTGTAAGCAATACTCATTATTTTTTCAGAGAGTTTTCCCTCTCCGCGTTCAATTGTATCCGATCCTCTTGCTCTCTTTCTCGCTTTCTCTCTTGAGAGACATTGTATTATTTAGATTCGCATCAATCAAGTTGTCTCCCATTAAGCCCAAGTGGCAGCTTGGACTTGAACACGTTCTTCAATCTTCCAAAAAGTACGGCTTCTTGACTTCGTCTCTAATCTGAAATTCGTTTTTTTTTTCTTTTTTGTTGCTATCTTCACTCATACTACCGTTCGGTACTGAATATTCATCCCGTATTTATTTTGAACTTAATTAATTTTGTTTTAACGTAGCAATGCTTTATGTATTTTTAAATTATAGCCGGGCGTTTAATTTTGAGAGGAATTAAAGCAGGAGAGTACGATTTTTTTATACGGAATTTTATTAAATCGTTATTTTTATTATAATGAAATAATCGTCACTTTTAATATAATTGTAATGTTATACAGTGTAAAATTTAAAATTAGATAACGTCAACGAACCTGAGAACTATAATTAATTATTTTTATATATTATAATCTGTATAAAAATCATAAAACCGAGCTTAATAGTAAATTCACTGTCAAAGGATAATTGTTCGTGCTATTTCTGACATTATGATTATGTTTTTTTTTTATTTTAACATTAATTAACAGTAAAAAATATAAAAAATACGCTTTAAGTACCTAAGAATTTGAGAAGTAAAAATATATAACACACGATATTACTAGATGTCATTATCCTCTTATTAATTCAATATATAATCCATGTCAAATATTTTTATCGGATATCAATTTCAGGATAATTCTGTTTATTTTCTATAAATTTTTCAGATCTAGATGAAATATCTGGGATATTAGTAGATATCAATAAATAACTTAAGCATATTATAATACGTACATATTAAAAAATGTGTACCTTCAGAGGAAGAAGGAGATTAAAAACCGGAGGAGGGGAAAATACGAGCACTATCTGTTACAGGATCATATTGTACTACTACAAAAAACAAGAGACTTTCTCTTCTCTTTGATATATAATATCATTGTTCTCAATGGAGGTTTTAATTCTTTTTTGTGACAAAAAAAACGATTAATTTATCTTCTATTATGTAATATGTATGCATTTTAGTCTTAAAATGTCTATATTAACTTATTTTTGTGATCATTTTTTGCTTTTTTTACGCCACTAACCTCTCTATTTGGTCTGGTGAGATAATCTTTTGATAAAGATTATATCCATTTGTAGTCATGTTTAATAGCCAGATTTTTTTCTTATACTAACTGAGGGATTTTCAGGAACAGTCCTTGAAAAACTGAACATCATACCAAGCTTATCAATTGTGCCCATATTCATTTTATAGTATAATAAGGCCAATCACCATCACCAAGTTACCATTTTAGTTCTTCTATCCGACGACGTTAGTCCCTCGTAAGTTGAGGTCCCTCTTAAGAGTCCGAATCTTCTTCTGAAGAACTATTCAAATAATAGACCAAATTATTCTGATCTTTTACGATTTCTTCATCTTCGCTCTCAATAAAAACGTTATATATTTCTTCTTCGGCTAGTTTACGCGACATTGTAATGGGTTTTATATTTTTAAAATTCTAAAAAAATCACTAGTTCGATTTGGAACCACTAAGCATGATCAGTGCATTATAAAAAATCTTTCTTTTACTCTACAGTACATAATGATTCTAGGAAATGCCAAAAAAAATGCGGTTAGTCTCATTCGAGGCTAGTCACAGCTTTTTTTTATTTTACGAATATTTTTTTTCGCAATGTTTGACTAATTTTTTCTTATCTAAAAATATATGATAAAATTAAAATGATTTTCACATATTATTCATAAATCTATGTAGTATTTATAAAGAAATTAGTAATAATATTTTATTCCATATTTAAATTATGCCATTTAAAATAAGGCACTAGGGTGTGTACGTTGATACTTTATTTGCGTTCATACTCATCAAAGAGTTAACAACATATGATTTTATTTTTTATATAATTAATTACCCAACCTAAAAAATAAGCTAGTGTTTTATTAAAATTTCCAGTTTTCCGTAACCATTTTATATTTAATAAAATATTTAGTTGAACAAAAAAATTAAAATATCATTCTATAGTTGACTCAAGCTTTTAAGATGCATTATCTAATCATTCAGATTTATTTAATAAAAAAATAAAATTAATTATATTGCGCTCATGCATGATATGTTGCATAATCACGTCGGTTTTCCACATGGTTTATCAATTTCGCGTCATACATCATTCAAATTTATTCCTGTCCAGTGAATCTCGGAGGGACGGTGTCCATTAGACGAGATCAAACGTGGCACGGTACTAACGAGCGTCTAGCATGGCCCTCCGGGACCGTCTGCTGTCCCATGGCTCGCCGTGCTACCTAGGGCTGCCACCTGCCAGTGACTGCAAGTGACGGCGCCTAATCACCAAACCACTTGATGGAGGAACGTCAGACAAATTAGACGCTCCAATAAAAGCCGAACCCACTTCACGCGAGCCCAGATATAATCTTTTAGTGCAAAGTTTAGTCCTCGCCGAGACTAATGCGGCCGGTGAAGACGTCGACGTGAAAAGCGTCTCTTTTCAGATGCTAAACAACGGATCGTCTCAATTAATCTTCTAGCTCTCCCTTAAAAAATACACAGCGTTTTTTATAGGGGGTAGAAAATTAATTGAAGGATACACAGATGTATCGCTCCCTATTTTTAAACTTTAAAAGCACACGATTGTTCGAATTGGTTCGACTGTCGAGTGATCCTATTTGTATTCGAAGAGATAAATATATACACACATCCCGTGAATCGAGTCTCGTCGTGCGAATAAGCCCGGTAATCCCTCACTGCACCTGGAGAAACCGCGTCGCGGAATAATTTTTCGCGATGGAACTTGATGAAAATGGAGGATTTTCCAGCAGAGGTGGCTGCCGAGCGCCCTTGTCTCGCGAGAGTTTTCCGGCTTGCCGCCGCGACGCTCCGGATGCGTCTCCGGGAGGATGGAGGCTTCACAATTTCCCCGAGCAAACTTTCAAATGACGCATAATCGGATTCCGTCCCTGGCTACGTACTTTTCCAGGGGTGTAGTAATCCGGATAACAAAGAACTTCTGCGCGAATACGCACGATTCGCGAACGAATCCGCGACTAATTCCGCAAACGACTGTGTACCGTTAAGTACCTAGGCTACGAAATCCGAAAACTTATCCATTTATAACAGCTGCGAGAACGTGTTAAGATATATGTATTATCTATTATACACAAAACTGATAATCATAAAATTTATATATAAAAAAATATATTAAATACTTAATTTTAATTGTTAAATTCAACAAACTGTATGAATCTAATACGCTGAGATCACAAATCAACGCCGACATTTGCGCTCGCTACAAACTATGAATAAAGACTGTTGGATCTTCTATATATCATTTTTAGATGAATAAGATAAATCTATGCATTTTTAATTTGAGCTTTAATGCACTTATCAATCTTTTCATGTACCTTTCAATTAGGGTGGTTTTTATTAGTTTTTTTATTGAAAAAATATTAGCTTGCTATCCTACAGCTCTTCTGGATTGTAATTTTTATAATAAAATGTTTAAGTGTCATCTAAAAACATATTTTATTATAAGGTATTGCGCAACGTATTTTTTTAATGCGGCAAAAAAAATATTTATACAGCAAATTATAATATTTTTCTTTGTTCTCTTTAATGTTCTTCCACAAAATATGCATTTTTTTTAATTCTCAGGAGATTTTATTAAAATACGACTCCAGGTGATTTTGGACTTACAACATTTTAGTTTTTTTTATCGACTTAAGAATATGATATGATAAATATGGTAGATGTTATAGAACTTCTAAAGCTTGTCTAAAGTCATGCGTAATCTTTGCTAAGTATGGTTTGTATTATCATGCTGAAGAATTCATCCTCGATTGTTTATTAAAAATTATCGTTTTTTAAGCATTACCTTCTTTAACATTAATATTTGGCACAGTGTATTTCTCCAGTAACAGTCTTACTAGATTTTATTAATTCACAGTAAATTACTCCCAAAACATTCCACCAAATACAAAAGTAGTACCTTTTTCGAACAATGATGGCCAAGGGTTAGACACAGAGAACCTGATTTGTATGTCAATATTTTTTCTCTTCGAATAAGTATAAAAATAATTTAATCTCCAATAATAATCTTAAGAAACGGATCAGTTACATATCTGAGCAGTAAAGATGGTTATTTGTTGTTCTAAGAACGTTATAGATAGTTTGTATAGCACCTAAATTCTTTCTGTATCAATCCCTTGATTTAATTTTACTCAGATCGTACTTCACTTTTGAGTTTAAAGTGTCATCATCGTTTTTAAGAGGACTATCTGATTTTCGAGTGATCGAGGATTCAAAATGTCGCCATAAATATTACAAATGATCTAGGTAGCTTTATTTGATTATTTATTTATTTTATTTTATATTATTATTTAATTATGAATATATGTCTATTCCATTCTTGGCCATTACATTTTTTACTATGGTCATAAAAAAAATTAAAGAAATATGAAAACTGAATGATACTAATATAGCTTCAAAACGATACTAACCGTTGTGTTATCTCAACGGCAATCGAGGACTAGCTGATTTTAAAGTAACGCAATAAAAAATGACATTACTTTTCGCTTTATATATTCAGATATCAACTTGCGTACAGATATCATCTATGCTAATGTGTTATATAGCATTGACCGTGACCCCTAACTGTTGGAGCTTTTCCATGATTTCAGAATCGACTTAAACTTCGCTTCAGTTTCAATAAAATAATAATATTGAAAATATATTTCCATTGCATTAGTTTTTCGCAGAGCGCCACGGTTAAATTGCATTATTCCCTGTTGGCGTTTGCTATAATTCAGCAATCAAAGTTGGCTGAAAAGTTTTCACGGCGTAGCGCTCGCTGACAGATCCGTTGCGGTATAGTCAGTCCGGCACACTTTTCCGACACATATTACAATGAGGGCGGCGTCCCGATATATAAGTTTAATAAGGGAATTTGATCCCGGGATCCCACAGCGCTCGGGACAGAAATATCCCGTATAACGGCGGAATAATTATGTTCGGGTCCCGTAAGTGAAATTTTAGATGAACACCACTCGAGTGCCTCTCGACAATTTAGCGATTTCTGAAGAGCTTTTAAAACTTTGCCCTGTGCTTTTGAGTTTTTGATCTTTGTTAGAGAGACGCCCGGTGTAATGCTCGCACCTCCCCACGCCCGTTTCCTCTCCGCCGGAGGATTCGCGTGTTCGCGAACGCTCATGCGAATATTCGCGCTTTGTCTATCTACAAGACGGATTAAATATTAATACGGGATATGCGGGAAAACACTTGAATACGACGCCGTTTTGCAAATTTTATTCGAACGAACTATGTATAGCGATCTTAGCATGACAATAATAAAATACGGAAATAATTGAATAGATAATATTTTCGTAAAATGTCGTATTGATTGAAAAATTTTCCTAGCTTATTTAAGTAATTAAAATTATTCAAACAATTAATTTTAATACAGACGTTTCTAAAAAAATATTGAATCGTAAGCCACTGTTTTAAGAACCATATAAAGAAATACACATAGAGATATTCTGAGTTCTTTTCCCTACATACCCCTGAATCACCATAATTACTTGATCATGTTAGATTTAAAGAAGGAATAAATTTGTTATTAGTTATCATTACACAGTGATTCACTTTTCGAACTAGATTTTTTATAATTCCATTAAAATATAACTGTATTTACTAATCAAAATGAAAACGCAAACCTTTAAATACCTCACAATGTAAATAAATGGAGTTGAGTTTTACTTTAAGAAGCTTAAAAATTATAAAAATATTTCATCAGTTCGTTGTTTAGCAATTAAAGATTTGAGAGCGTTCGATTATGTTTATAGCCTCGAGTTATGACTGGAAATGGATGCTGTATAATAGTTTATACGAAAAAACAATGACTTTCTTGTGGAGTGACTGTTCTAACCTACTCTAACCTATGCATAATGGTGCCTCGAAAACAATCGCGTCATCCGAAAGGGGCATCTCAGAGACCCCAAGCATTTCAATTCAAGATATTGATGAATTCATTATCAATATCTTGACATTTTTAAAAAAAAGATGGATTATGTTAATATTAAAAATGGTTATCGTGATATTCTTAATAATTTGGGCGATGTTTTGTATTTTTTAACTAATCTATATGATGCGTAAATGACACGCGCACGTGTCAATCGCACGTTTCACTCGCACTTGGCACGTCGTACCGGATACAAGCGAGAAAAAACATCGCGCCCATGACTACCGAAGTAAATATGGTTGTATTTATTTTTTTTTCGCAATTGCAGACAATAAAGAAAAATGATTATTTATAATATTTACTCTTTAGACTTTTTTAGACAAATATAAAAAAAATGTGACATGTAGGATTTATATTAAAAGAGTTATTCGAGAAAAATTGGTGTTACCCAATAATAAGAATAGTCCATTATTTATTTCTTTTAAATTATACGTTATGCATGACGTCCTGAAATAACGGCAGATGATAATAAAACAAGTTGGAATGAAAAGATTAAATTTAATTAATCAAAATAATTGTTAGCTCCTAAATATTTGGAAGAGTCTGTCCCTAAGATTTCGAAGTTACAGCCTTCAGAAGCTTTGGGTTTAAAAGAAATTTAATATATATCGTATGTACGGATTGAATCCCTTTAATTTTCGGTATAAGAGCAAAAATATTACTGAAAATTTACCATTGATTGACCCTAAAACTAAAAAAGGTTGGTCATACCTGGCTTAAACAATTACAAACTATTATTTATTATGCAATAGTCTATTCGTAACAATTCAAGCAATTTAAATAAGAGTACTAATCATAGTGTCAATGACAAGAAAATAATTCGTTGACCTTGATAAAAATAAGATAACGTCTGAAAAAATAATAAACATTTTATCGCAACCTTTTAAATCATTAGAATAGTTTTTTTAAGAACTCAATGGATTTAATATAAATTGTATCGGATAACTATTTTCGTTTAACGCTATTATTATGTATCCATTACGTTTTATATTTATCTTGTGACCTGTTGACCAGAAGAATTTAATTGTTGCGATAAAACAACAAAATAAACTACGATTTGGAATATATCCAACAAACCTCACACTTTCGTATTGTGTAAATTTTCACAGGAATTCGCCAGTAAATTAAATACACGGAAGAACATCGTATATATACTCGGCAATTTTCCTTTATGTGTCAGATGAAAATTGATATTCGTAATAATATATCTAAATAAATCTGAAATTATAACCACGATAACAGTGTAATCTTCTCGTTGATAAGTTATATATTTATTTTATAGATGTCGCCCTAGCATTATTATATTTCGTATGATATTATATTTATAAATATGTCGGTAGTCGATGAATGTGTTAACAAAAAATATATAAAAATGGGGATCTTGATGGATTTTGCATACACGTGAGTGCTTTTTTCGATTTCAACAATACACGTTTCATATTGAAAGCTTTTTCTTTCCGATACAAAACGCTTATTGTGTCCGCCGTTGCTTTTCATAACGTTTTTATTATTCTATTACATCTTTTATTTTAAATATAGTGTTTTTCTTTTGCTAGAATATTTTATATCGAGACACGTGTTCGTTATTTTACACGTGTAGCTAAATCTGTCTGCGCTGCTGAATGTAATCTGTTCCCTCGCGCTCCATTGCAATCTCCAATAATGCAAAAATATGTCTATACTCTGAAAATATGTAAATCCTTTTCTTAAAAATATATCGTATTACAGTGACTGGATTTAAAAATAAATTTTAACGATTCTTCGCAAAATATATATTTCAATACGTTTTCATTTTGTGCTGTCGTTAAAATTGATTGTCGGGATAAAAAAAAAAGTTTTCAGAAGCAATTATACATCCGGATGGTAGAAATAATTGAGACGAAAAATTTTTCAAACGGAATTGGGCATAAATCAACAGAGCTTTTATCACTACTCTGCATTCGAAAGAAGAAGAAGATCTCCTGAGATTATATCGCGTGCAAATTGAGACCTGAGGGGGAAGCTTCACGAAAAAAAAGACGAATTTTCCGCGTATTTCTTATTTTTAAATGCAGGGGCATAAATTGCCTTCTATCTCTGGCTTTTTTCATTATTTTATTCTTGTATTTGTCGGCGGTTAACTAACGAGAAAATCAGACGTCACAAACAAACGGCCGTCGAGTTTTGCCGCGGTCAAATCAGAGTAAACAAACAAAGGTGCTCCTCTTCTTCCTCCACGCCGTCGTCGACGTCGTTTTTTTATTATTATTTCAGCCGCGACGTCATAATATCTTTATCGTCGCTTTCAAATGATCCGCGGCATTTACCACATGCCTGAAAATTTTCTATAGAATAATTTCTCATTAAATGCGGGAAAGTTTGTGATATATACCATATTATTTTAACATGTAATTTAAAAACATTAATGAAATCCAATTTAAATGCCAAATCGGACTTGAGATAATACAAGCATACCTTGATTTACTAAGCTTTATCTTAAGCATAATACATAGTATATACTTATACAATTGTGTCTCATTCTATACTCCTCTGTATGCTTTTTACTTTATATTTTGTTTTTATGAATATTTATAATAGCCAATGATTGAATTGCATATTTTTTACAAATCCTAGAGCGTTAAAACTAAGTAATCATTAGAATTCTAGCTAATAAAATCATCTTAAATGGCTATAAAATTATGGTACATCAAAAAAAAATCCGATTTTCATTCTACATCAAATAATTATACAATTTTCTTGGCAAGGAATCAGATTCTGAACAAGATAGCAGTACAAATGCATGTCTAGATATCTCAAAACTTATAAATATAATAAAAATAATGATTATTTTATCTGAAAAAAATATATAAAACAAGAATACAGTTTCAGATCTCTCTGAAACAAGACATTTTCTTCTCAATGCAGCAGCTTTCTTTAACAACTAAATTAATTCTCAATCGACAATCCTTTAGTGCCCAGACAGGCACCGCGCTATAGAAATTTGCCTTATAGAAGACTAGGCACCCACCCAACAAACACATTTTTCTATTCACATGATTTTTAATGACTGTTCTAATTTTAGTTTGTTTACCTGTTCATTTTGTTGTTAACCAAAGGGAATAGACCTTTATTTTGCGCTCGAAATGCGCAATTTAACCTTAAAAATTTAGCGTTTTGTAGAAAATGGCGCTCTAGAAGTAAGCACTATAATAGGCTCTGTCGCTTACGCTATAGAAAATCGCTCTATAAGAGGGTTTTCTGTATGACTTTACATTATTTTGCATATCTTATCAAATTTACACTGATAATACTAAATGTTTAAACCAAAATCTGTCCAAATAATTATACCTTAAATGCCTTTTTATGTTTATAAACGTATTTAAACATTTTTTTAAATCATGGCTTCGTTCCATTATTTTTTTTATTACGTTCCAGTTCAATTTAACCAAAAAATAACATGAATCTAAATTTTTTAAGCTCCGAACGATTTTTTTAAATTGTTTTTATCAGGGTTTCGAATCGGAAGTGAGTCGAAAACAAAAAACCGCTGTATGGCAATATTGTGTACGGGGCGCGCCGTCCATATAGCTGGATTGTGCGGCGCACACAATCGCTGGGGCGCCAAGAAGAAAAAAAAATAATAAAATGAGTTACATTTAATCGACACTAAATAATATATATCAATACAATATAAGTGATTAATACCATTACAATATATAACAGTACAATAATAATGTATAAGTGAATGACTATAGTTCAATTTTCAAGCCCCCAAGACGTACATGGGCGATAATTGATGTTCTGCACACAGGCGACAAATAATCTCGGAGCGTTTATTAATTTTGCATATTTTATTAATAATAAAAGATATATATAGCTTGAAATTAAATATATATTTTTGGATGTTTTTGTTTAGAAGATATTATTTTTTAACAAATATGTTAATTAATTATTTTATTAAATAACTTGCTATAAACATTGTTCATTTTCAAAAAATATGTTTTATATATATATTTAATTTGCGTTTATTTACATAATAAAATCATCTTCTCCGTCATGGAAATCAGTCAATACGACAGACGATGATTATGAGATTTAAACATTTTCTAAAAATTCTATTCTCACATATTCCGGGCACTGAAACCCAATTAGATAAGATTAGATTCACAATTTCCGTGTTACCTAAATCCACTAGATTAAGCCTGACAAATCGCTCTATTTTTTTTACTCTAGCAGACGACGACCCTCTAAACATCGAGTCTAACCAGCGCCGTTTAACAAATGGCACAATTAATGCTAATTTATTACTCGGTACCAACAAGTGGTACAGCGTGTCAGATCTGGCGATGGTGTAGATTTGTCCACGGATCAGGTTGCAATGTCGGTATGTGCATCAGAAGACACCACAACAAGCAGTTAACACGTGTCCAATTTATAACAGAGACAGCCGACAGCTGCTTCGCATGTTACTCACGACCGTGGACCTGGCGAAGCCATTGTGTTTTATTGGCGACATTCCGCAATTTTCTGAAATTCTTTGAAATATGAGACGCGAACCAAATGACGATTTGCTTTTGTTATCGCCGTAAAGAGTTTAAGATATGACATGTGTTTTAATTTCAACGCGAATCCACAGATGGCACTGATAATGATATCAAAAAAATAATAAAATTGTATATATTAGGGGGACCCGAAAGAAATCGCGCATTTTTATTTTACTTACCAAAAATAATTTACATCATAATTAGAAACGATTTCACTTCTTCTTTGTAGTTTTTCAATTCCTATTTTGAAAAAAACGTTAAAGTTTAAATCGAAATACTAGTTCAAAAAGTTTTCGCCTTATAGTTATATTAAGAAAACGTTTTTCTCTTAAAATATGCTCCATCCACCTAAGCAAGTAAGTAATCGGAAGAAGAAAGGTCAAGGAAATATGAAGAGCGTAGCAAAACCTACCAGTTTCACTCCTGATTTTTTTTCTTGTATCATCGCTGCTTTAGGGATCTGAGCGGGACTTGATTCGGGAGTACGCCATTGCCTTTTTCAACTTATATTATCGTAGACAATCTATTTATTATCTCCTGTTACAATTTATTGTGAAAAGGATCGAATTCTTTGTCTCGACAGCAAAGAATTCCTTCTGTTTCTCCGCTCTTCTTTGTTATCTTCAGATAGTCATGCAGTATTCAAATTCCAGTTCTTTTTGGCTTACTATTGCATTGTAAGTATGACTGTATAAATGACTTTAGAGATTTAAGTGTCTACGATAATTCCTCAATGGTAAGATCCAACACGAGCAGGGATCTCAATCTGTCATCATCAAATTTAAAAGGTCGTCTAGATTCAGGTCCATCTTGAAGATTTTTACTTTCGATTTAAACCTTTGAAACCTAAAATTCACATCTACATGCTGTCAGCACTCAATTACTATTTATTTATTATCTTCTTTGCCACGGGTCCAACTCAGCCCTGAGGCCAGGATTGCGCTGGTTTTCCTCCACATTATCTGGGCTCTTCGACTTCATGATAAATTTATTTAATAGCTTCAGTGGCTTTGCTGGTATTCAAGCCCTGGTCAGAAAAGTAGCATATATGTCTGAAGTGTCTGAATTTTTATTTTCGACATCCTTGACATTAACATAAATGTTATTACTCAAAAATAATATTAAACAATAGTTCTAAGCAAAAACAACATACGAACATAATTTGTCTATCCGTCACGATGTGTAATAACCGCGTCGTCCGAAGGGGGTCTATCAGAGACCCCAAGCATTTCAAGTCAAGATATTGTTGATTATCCATCAAAATCGATAATTTCTCGTCGCAGACTGAGCATTTCCCGTCACTCGCACATTTCACTCGCACTCGGCACATCGCACCGGATGCGAGCTAGAAAAAACATCGCCCCCGTGGCAACAGAAGCGAATATTGTTGTTTTTATTTTTTTCGCAATCGCACAAAACAAATGTTAATTATTATTTCTGATATTTATCCTTTAGATATTTTTAGACAAATACAAAAAGTTTGTGACATGTAAGATATATATTACAAAAACTTGGGGTCCCCAATAGACCCCATCGGCACGGCTAGATTAACCGTATCTGGACACAAACTTCACTCTAAAATTACTTTATAATATCTGATTTCAGCAAAGACTAATTTATATTAAAATATTATAATATTTTCGCTAGATCAGAATTTTGCTAAAATGTGCTTTGATTTTATGTCATACCATTTTCCCTTTTAAACAATAGCAACGCTCTCTACATCCATTGTATTAAAATAATGTAAGCATCCGAAATTGCGTTTTAGAATCTATCCGCTGAAATATTTTGCGATAATAAAATTTTATTTATTAAATATTAATATATTATATTTGGCAATATTATATAAATGGAAAATTATACTAAAGCTGCGTTAGAATTCATAGCCACGTAAATTCATCTAAAAAATCCATACCTCCGTCGTTTACTGAATACTAATTAAAGCCCCAGGTTTAAAAATGGAGGGGAGGACTCAATTTTTACGATGGTCTAATTTATAGGGCTCTCGTTGATTTGAATGAGAGCCCCGTGCAGATTTTGAGTCTGTCTAACAAAGAGCCGATTGCACAAAGGACGGCGGATCATGTAACGCAGGAAGAAAAGAAATATGACGAGTCATCCTCGTCTGGTACGTCTGCGACTCGTCTTCCTTTTATCTGGGTAACCTTTTTTCCGGCCCGCCAAACAGATTAAGTCGCGGGGGCAGATTAGATCAACCGGCGCCTCTTGCTCCGTCCGGAAAATGGAAAAGCGGAACGCGAGAGCGTCGCTCCGCAGGAACTTGTCAATGGAGACGTGCCTGTATCGCGTTGAAGAATTTACGGTTATGGTGGAAAAAGCTGTTATCTCAGCTAGCTGATACAGTTTCGCTATAATTTATCCTTTTTTTCGTACAAGATTTTTTAAATATCTTTAATATTACAATGTCATCGGTTTGGTAAGTAATAACTGCGCATTATTTTGTCCTTATCATCGATTTTGCAATATATGATAAGAGCATGAATACTCACTCTTCAATGCCACAGATATTCAATTAGGATTAATTTTTATTAGGCGCGTCAACTATTTTTTTTTTATTTTTCACGTTAATTGGCCGACATGCCTTCGAATTATTTTAATTAATGGCGGCAGCTATCGCACAGGAAAAGACAGTGGCGTGCTCAACCGCGCCAAACGTAAAACCAACACGAATTACAACTCGAATATTGTAAATGGTAAACGCCGGTTGGACATTCGCCGTCCGGACGCATGCCGGCACGCAAACCGGCCATAAAACCTCCCGAGTCCCCGGGCATGGGGAGGGGGAGGCGGCTGAAGGCGCAGGGGACGCGGATTCTGGCAACACTTATTGCGACCCTAATTAAAAATCTTGGGCACACGAACGACGACGCCCTAAAACGCGACGCCTGCTAATAAGTCACATGACGTTGAGAATGTATCGCGTTTTTTTTATCAAGGAAAATTCCTTCTCTGTTATGATTCAGCAACAAGTCTTGATTTGAAACTCGAAAAAAAATTGAATAAATATTTTTATTCATTAAAAAATGCTATCTACTTGTTTTTCTTCGCGATTTTTGTGCGAAACTCAAAAATCAGCTCCAGTTACAGATGTTGCGAACCCCCGACAGGTTATTCCTTTGCAACCACCGCTTTTCCCTCCATAATATTTGCAGAAAGCCATACTTTGGTCTACGAATGATAAATTCAAAGGTTTTAATTATTTTAATATATGTTTAATTAAATGAAAAATAAAATAATTGTAAAACGTCATTCTTGGCTACATTGACAATATCTTAAGGCATTATTCGAGTCTTAGAAGATGATCCTGAAACTATTCACACTTCGAACAATTCGGACGTTGACCATATTGTCTTGGAAAAGTTCCGCTCTGTATCCGACTAATTGCTCGGTGATCGATTTTGTTACGAAATGCAGTTAGTTACCAGCTGAGCATAAACTAAGAAAAGAAAATAGCCTAAAAAAGACTGAGTCGAGTACTTTTTAGGTTCTATATATAGTCAAAGAATGCTAGGATTGTTAAATATAGAAATTTGTAATTTATATAATCTTTATTTATATATTATGACGTTTAACAGAAGGTGTGAGATCATTTAGTGCTCTGAAAATAATTAAAAACTATCCACAATCGGCGATGTGTCACGAAGGACTAAATGGGCTAGCAACACTCATCATTAATCACCACATGGTGCGTATTTTAGACAGTTCTGAAATAATCAGTGAATTATTTAAACCGCTAAATGTTAAATATTTATACAATTATTAAATGCTATTGATTTTATTGTCCCTTTCAATTTTTTTACAAAAAGTTTAAAGGGACCTCTGAAATATTAGTGCCGTTGGGCCTCGCATTTTCTCTGAAATGTCCTACTCAAAATCACTGTTAATTATTGGTGGCGCCCTTCTGCTCAAACTTAAAGTCTAGCTGACGAACGTTTGATTTTGTTAAAAAAACAGACCCGTTGTCATTGGCGACGCTATAATTCGGTCATTCAAGGGCGAATCTTTGACATATACAGATAGTTATGCATCCGTGTTGCTTCGCGGATGCATAATCATCAACGGCAAGAGAGCTGAAATTCCTTTTCCATGAACGGATTAAATATCAGTTCTTCCCTGATGTTAGAGCAAGTCGTAGCTGATTCTTAACACACTTTAGGATCTTCTGACCAACCACGATAACTTTAAGGCTAAGCTTAAATAGTTTAACCTAGTAGCATCTTCACACTATTGAGTTCGTCAGATTTTAGTAACGTTCTGTGGTTTTGTTGCACCGATTGAACCAGCCCAAGTTGGTATCATCATCATCATTTGCCAGCCACAAGGTTCTCACTCGCTGAGAGCATGGGCCTTACCAAACTCTCGAATGGCAGTCGAGGCCAAAGGACCTGAGTCGCACACGTGACGTGAGGGCTCCCTTTTCGTGTCCATACCGCAGGGACCCAACCCGTCTTGGTATACGGGTTTTTGTATCTTCTACCATGTTGGTATCGGATTTTACCCTCTCGACTATGTCCAGGCAAGTAGGAGGGGTTTGTCTCGGTATTCGTTTATTCTCTTCTCTAGGACGTTGTCCGCTTATAACGAGTCACGAGTGACAAGTAGCGAGCGACCACACACACACATCTATATAGATATACACAGGCATACATATGCACATCTGCCCGAAACGAGTCTCAAGTAACCGGTTGCAAGTGATTGTTAGCCTTTTCGCACAATAGCAATCCTTTCATGATGGGACAGACCTCTTCAGAGAGGGGTCATCTAGAAAGAATGAAGAGGGGCGAAAGTATCGAGACTAGACCAATTATTGGTCAACAGATTAGGGTTTTCCTTCCCAGGGTATACTGTCTCTGTGGTGAGAAATCCGTGAGAGACCAGATTTATTTATGCACATAAGGATATGTGTACCCTAAAATGTACATTTTTTCAGGGGTGCACTGTTTTGTTGATTATTATTCAAAGTTTACTTGGGTTTTTAGTCAACTCCATGCAGGATTATGTTGACCATATAAAAAATGTTTATAAGAGATGCTGACCATCAATATACGTTGTATTTTGTTTTTATAAATGCTCGATCGCCAACGAAAACAGTATACAGACAGTATTAATTTCAGGTAATTGCAGTAGAAATTTAAGAGAAACAGGAAAACATTAAAAAATCGTATAACGTTTAGTTTCCAAACAACGTCCAGTTTCCAAAAAGTCTTCCTCTTTCCAACTGTCCAGTTTCAGTAGAGACACGTCTGCTTTAACCCTGTAGCCAGGGTTACCCTCTAGATATATTAGGTCCTTCTAACACGGTTCAGGCAATCAGTCGTGAGCCGAAAATTCAGATAACACGCAAGTTGTAATAACCAGTGTAACATATGTTAACCGCGATTTAGCTAAGTTGGTACTCGGATAGGCGTTAGACGAAAACTATGAATACAGGGAATTCTTTCTGAACACTGGCTAGAGGACATGTTAATGGAAGTTCAATTTAATGACATATATCCTTCGTTGAATAAATAATTATATACAAATAATATACTTAAATAATATTTAAAAATTAACCAGTGTCGTGTTTTGACACTGGAGGTAATATTAGTGTGAGAGACTCATTCTCTTTGCATCTTTGGAATCTTTGGATTTTTTTAACGATGGTTGTCTAACACTGACGACACCGAATCGTCCTGTATAGCGGTCTGGGCTTCTGATAGTTCCGCAGGATCTACGGAACCATGATTAACTACCTTCGCGGCCATAAATGATGTTCTATTGCAGAAATTCTCGTCTCTCTAGCTCATATTCGTCAGAATTTAATTAATTATAATTTATATTTAAAAGTAATTGTATATGCTTCAGCATTGGCGTAACCCGGCAAACGTTCCGCGTGCGTTATTTGACGATTATGGAAGCATATTTGCAAAAGTGCATCCGACAAAATGATATGTAAATTTGCCAGCAGATCCAATTCGCGGCTCGTGTTTACACTGCGGCTCGCGCCGTAGCCGAGGCAAGCAAAGGACGTGGGGTGGGGGCAGGTCCCGTGTGTCTGTGTGTCCGTGTGTTTGTCGAGGGAGATAGATATTGTTTCATATTTTCTGGGGTAGATTAACAATTTCACCACGGGTCCTGTGAGCTTATCACCCGTAGCCCCCGTGCGATAAGTAGACCGAGCTCGGTCGCATTTACGGGATACAGCTGCCACAGCTCAGCATACATTAAATATAGATTTTTCTACAAAACAAATGGTATCATCTTATTGTCATTATTTGGATTAATTATTAATATATGTATATGTTTGATTAAATACGTTTATATGATGGTTTTGTGAGTGATATCGCGCCATATGTCGCTTTTGAAGTGCGTGATATGCGTCATATTTCCATTGTAATCCTCTGGTATTGATGGTGTGGCATTGCTAGGTCGCAGGTGCGCCATACTCCAATATGGTCTCCTGTTTGCACAACACTTTTGGAGCGGTTTTAATAAATGATAATATTTCAGCTCACCCGTTCATCGCGATAAAGGCAGCAAATTGCTTTGTGGAGGCAGCCAACTCTTTGTACCATCGGTCCAATTAACGGCCCAACTAATAAATGGCATACGACGATACGGCATCTATGTAGGCCACCACTCTTTGGCGATACCAATCGTTTAGGGGGGATTACAACCTGCAACTGGAGTGATACCGATCGCAGAGTGGCTCAAAAAATACCTCTTTGAATTGAATTATTTATTAAGCATTTATATCGGGTCTAGATTAAAATATGTAAATAATCTTTAGCAAGTATCCAGTTTGCATAAATATTTTCCTGGATTTTATCGTGGAATTATGGCTCGCTTAAATTCAACCGGGTAGCGTATTGGAATACTTTGCATTACAAAATTCCAGGTGTAGTCAAATGGTTATTTTTACCTTATATATATATAAATAATGCATGTGTAATCAAGATCACATTCGGATGGCGTGATAGCGCTCACATACATCTGATTTTTTTTTCATAATTGTTTTATCAAACAATGCAGTTTTATTATCATACAAATTTAGATATTTCTTATCTTAACATATGACACATTTCTAGAATGTTTTGGAATCGTATCAGACTTGAAATTAATTATTTTATTAAAAAGTCTGTAATATACGGCGGATCAGTGCTGCATTGGATAACCACCGGGGAACCATCAAAGTCTATAAATCTTCACCGCAGTAAACTTAGATACAGTTTTTGGGTCAAAAGGTCACGTGAAATAAATAAATAAAGTATTCATTTCATTGCGCTTCAACTGAAAAACCAATTGCCTCATAATTTGATGTCTACAAAAAACAATAAACTAAGATGAAGTGAAAAAAATCAATAGTTATCTAAATAAATATCTCGTAGATCAATTAAAATTCTTCGTATTCTATTTAAGAATAAATATATATATATATTTTCTGGCTTTCACTGTGTTGAAATTAATATATAAAGACAATTGAGCGCCGTATAAATAGACGCCGACAGTTGCGCAAATCACTTTATTGTATCATTAAAATAAGTTTTTGCTTTCTACAATGCATTGTTTTGTCATTTTACCCCTCCATCTTTAAAACAAATATTTCAATGAGCATTTGGCACTTTGGAATTACTTTAACGCCATTACTCCATCGGTAAATAATAAAAAACATATTACTATACATTGAGAACATTTAAAATGAATAAACACTTTACATCTTTGCCCAGGGGCGACTCGTCCTGATATACACTGCATTACTCCCAAGCAAATTAAGGAAAAATATATTTTTATATATTAATATAGATATAAGAAAATACATATTAAAATTTTATTTAGTGTTAAGCCGCGAGGTGTAGAGCAAGATGCCCGTCAGCGCTATCAGCGTCGTATTCTGGATGGATGCGGGGTGACAGCGGTATGGAGGAGGGTCACGTCGCTAAGCGCCGTGTTGCGCTGCAATTCAGAGCAGTCCCGCACCGTCCATTCTAAGTCACTTTTGTACATATACAGTCAGCCCTCCTATATATAATGTATTATAAATTTACGAAATATCTAAATTGACCTTAAAAATATTAGAATTATGTAGAAAGCAGCGATTTACTGGAAACGCTATAGGAGGGTTGACTGTACTTTTTTTTAATCTATAATAAGCCGCCACCGTTTTTGTCGCAATTTATCGTATATTATCCAATGACTCTCATCTCTCAGAATTAAACGATTTATCACCGTATCACTATCCGAATCAGAGAAAAAATCCAAATTATCTTCGCTATCACCAAATGTTGTCCCTATCTCTAATAGTTTCTTCTCATTGAGGAGAAATCTCTCGTTCTGCATATATACATAAAATAATATATAATACTTTATCTTCACAGCAACCATGATTAGATCTATCATCTTATAATCACGTCCTATATTCATGAGAAGTAGATAGAGTATGAGAAGATTTATCTTACAATTCTTGAAACTCCTACTAAAAATCTACATTTTTAAAGATGAGATAGCTTCTAATTCACCTAGGTCATAAGTAAGACTCGTTCAACTCGGTCTTTTTCGATTTTTTTTACCTGAATTTGTTGTAAAATTACATCAGCTACTTTCTAACCAACGCTGCCAACCTACCACTTTTCTTATATCTTATATTGGTCTGCAGAAGGTGTTATTTCGGTTGTCAAATGACGCGATTGCATCTCTCTTTATGAAGAAGACGAATGAAGCATCCACTAATTGTTAGCGAAAATAAAATGATACCCTCCTGATGTTTATCCTTTGCGTACACGGCAACAACTTCCGTCTACGTCCAGAAATATTTCAATCTGATAACAGCAACCGCACAAAGCGCCATCAACAAGTGGAAGACTCGTGGTTTAATTAACCAAAGAAAGATAGCGTCCTATTTTTAAAGTGTCAACGGCGATAATGTCCGCAGTTATTATGGGCCGACAGAGAGTAACTTAACATAAAGCCGACATCTCCCCGGGGGTCTATGGCCACTATAAAATTATATGGCCGACCTTATTGCAGGGAGCTGAAGGCGATGCGCGAGATAGCGACTTTCATCACCGCCCCTTGATGACACGTCTTTAAATGCCCATGCCGACCGTAATACAAAGATTCTTGTCGGTAATTTGCTCCTAAAATTGTCTGATACAGTCGCAAACAACGTCCTGCCACCCTTCGCAGCCGTTTTCCGGCATTTTCTTCGAATTCCCCGTCGGCGTTACGTCGAAAGATGGCCTAATTTAAAGCCGTTTCGGTATTGACGAGCTATTGGTAAACGGGACTTATACAATATAAATATATAATTAGTTTTCAGATTTATTTTATGATACGCTTATCATCTTATTTAAAAAAAAAATATATATATAATGCGACTTAATTTACTGATAACATTGATTTAAATTATCTCATTGCTTGATAGAATTCCGCCTCATCTAATGCTCCGAGGTTATCTATCCAATCCAAGTCACTCCAAGCTTTTCAATCTCGTGTCTTATATATTTATATGTGTAATTAAATAATTATTGGAGCACACGTAACTGCGTATCTATTGTTATCGCCGTATTATTTTCTATCTATTATCTCAGTGATCGATAAGCCAATGTCAAATTTTTAAAATCCATTCCAACTAGAACGTCGAGTAATATTGATTTTGAAATAACGATTTATTTTTATTTACTCACACATTTCACCTGCGTCGACCACTTGCGTCGATGGTTCTTATCTTGATATTACAGAATTTTTATTTCCTCGACGATAACGCCGTTATTGACACAGAACGACGCTAAAAAACGTGAAATTCGCGTTATCGGAAAATTCGTAACGTAAAAAAAAACGTTACAATTTTCTATTAATGCCCGACGAATTCAATTTGATCGCGGAGATTAAACGAAAATAATTAAGGAAGTATGCACGAAAAATATTTCGCTTTCGGAGAAATATTAATATTAATAAAATAAGATCTGGATCGCATTTCGACATTGTGATAAGCCGACTTTGTCGACGGGTCATCGGATCGATAAGGAGCGGTCAACACTTGTGTGCGAATTAATATATCGATCGATGCAACGCCAATGGATAATGGTATCGGCAAGGCAGTGACCTTTGCATTGAGGAAAACGCATCAACACACATGCAATGTTGACGTGCTTGTTCAATGTTAACATGTCTTCAATTTTTGTCTGTATGTTTTTAACATTAAACGCTTATATCCGTATGCAAATCCTAAGCTTTCACCCGGCACCGCCGCGCTTTGATAAATTTTTAGAATTTTCCAAGCTTAACTGAACCGTAAAAAAAGCTCGTCCACGCTTTGTGCCATAAGAAACTATTACAATTTAAATCTAGGTCATTTTTTACTAAATCATCGCTTTAAATTCCTTAAAAAAAATACGCTTTTACCTATCATGCTTTGTCCATTTTATGCTTTTATTTTGCAAAGTACACATTAATATGGAAGCTTAGCCATTAATCATTAATATATATATACTCTATACTAAATACAGCATCCCATATTCATGTATAATATATGTATTGTGCTTTTATGTATGTAAATTAGACAACATCATGTATAATATTATTACGAAAAAATGTACTGATCCTTTGATATTTATTTTAGGGAACCGAAAAGAAAACCATTATTTGTACACATCGCATTTGAGGTCAAATTTTGACCGAATGCGATAGAATAAAATTATTAATACATTTTTTCTCTGTGTTGAGCTTTAAAGCAGCAGTTAAAGCAGCATATTTTACTAAAATGATTATTAAAGATGTTTTATTATAACGCGTATAAAATATTACAAATAAATGGTTTTCTTTTAATATTCCTAATATTTATATCGGTTTTATATTTTACTGCGCAATTTTCCAGTGTTTTATTATTTATGAAACAATGGATCGGATATATTATACTAGATGATGTTTAATCGAGTTTAGATACCGGAAGTTTCGTCTTAAATCTATCGAATTTTACATTACAAATAAAACAACTAAAAATATTTTTTTGCAACGCGTGCTTTTGTTTCGTATTTTTTGACATAAGCAGTCATATCTAATGCTCACTTAATTGTAAGCCGATGGAAAGGTTTCAGATGCTTGGCATTGGCTTGGGAAAAATGAATAAAGAACATGTATTGAGAATGAAGAAAATTTCAGCATCATTCAGGAAACAAAAAGTTTCAAGGGAATTAAACACTTCCAGCATATCAACGAACGGATAAACTCGTAAAAGTGCCGAAGATGATAAAAATCAGAGAGCTTGTTGATGGAATATGGATATGGATGGAACCTCGGAAATAAGGTTTCAAAGATAAGCTCGAGAAGAGCTAATCAAGCTCGATTGAATGCAATAATTTTGCTTGCCGTTTTCTTCGATTTCATTTGGATAGAATACGTAGAAGTATTCCTAGAAATTCTATTCCGTTTTTACGAAACGATCCAAAGAAACACTCATGAAAATACACGGCATCAATATCAGAATTGAGATGACGAAGAATGATTTCATTCCAATGCAGAACATACGTTATTGCCGAATATCTTCGAAGATCCGTCTCCGAATTCTGCGATCCTTCGTCTGTACTATATAGTTGATCCTTCGTGGCTATCGAGCACGTCTTGGGGATCAGGATATTCTCCCGACCGAAGCTTTGGACCAAGCCGCACTTAAGAAGATACTCCAAAATATCGCGTTAAAAATATGGCAATCCCGTTGGTCTGCCGAAATACGGGCAGAACTGATTTCCGGTTCTTTCTCAGTGTACTAGCTCGAGTTAAGCTGCATTGGTTTGTTCTGGACCATTACGTGTCCTAGTTTATCACTGAACTCCTTTAACGCCAATAATCATCGTTTTGGCCTCAAAGATGAACTGGCTTACGAGTGTTGTGACACATTCTTTGGGAATCTCCAGAGTTTTCTTATGAAAGAGAGACTATGCTCAATGTAGTGAGGCGATCCCCTGGCCCCGTCTGTCACCAGGACTCCTCCTCCATCTCTGCTTACAGGGCTTCTGTGACTTACGCCAGCCAGGTCGGAACGAGACTCTCCTCCCTTAACACATTACTCTTGCTTTCTTGAGTGGTAGGTCGCCTGTATTTCCAAGGAGTATTTAGATGCGATGGTTACCACGATGGCTTGTGTGAGGTAGTCCACATTTAGACTCACCGTAGGGCGAGAGCACCAGGTAAACCTCAGCCATGTAGTATATAGTTGCGACACATGGACGTTCCCGGGAGCGAATAAAGAAAGGCTTCAAAGATTCCATGGACGGAAGACGTCAATCATGTAAAATTGAGTACTTTGGAAATATCGTTCACGGATTCATGTATCACCTTCTGCAGACTATGATGGAGGGAAAAGTAGAAGGTGAACGGTGGTCGGGAAGAAAGAAACTATTGGGAGCTCCAGAATTGTTCCAAAAAATAGAAAACTACATGGACATGTAGATAGCCTACGTTCAAAAACGGAAAAGGCAGTCGAAGAAGAAGATACGAGGCGTGTCCACAAAGTAAGTTTCCCCGGCTCCGTGAATGAAACCGAAACCGTCTCAATCCCGTATTTGCCGTATCCGTAATAATCAATTTTTCCATGAAGTGGTGATTCGTTTCTGTAAACGGTCCCAGGAAACTTAAATATAATATACAATGCATCGGCTTTTATATATCGACGAACACGGTTTTAAGGGATTTTGTCCCTTTTTTCCAAGTCAAAATAATAAAAATATTTTCGTGGAAAACAAAAGTTTTTTATCGTGCGGTCGAAGGACGACGTTCTCGCGCCGAAACTTCCGGCGTCCCGTATCGCTCTCGCTTTTCGCCCGCGATCCCGTAGTTTTGTGACTAATATTTGTGGCGTTTTAAATAATGTGTTGTTTTTTATTTGTTATAGGGGATATAGAGGATATTTGAAAGCCCTCGAGTGACTCGAGTCCGCGTCCAGACTATTAGCGGGGAGCGGGCCCGAACGCGAACGCCCGTCGCCTGCCGATCGAGGCCTCGCGGTATCGCGCTGTTCAAACAGCGGGGAGATAAACAAAGCGTCCCAAGATAAGATACGTGGCCGACGAATGGTCGGGCGGCTGCGGGGCGGCTAGGAGGGCGGGGGGAGGCGGCCATGCCGGGGGGCCCCGGCGGCGGCGCCAGGTGACGGCAGGCCGGCAGCAGCGCCGGCGGCCGCCCCAGCTGTCCGCCCTGCGCCCCAGCGGCCGAGCCATAGACACGCACGCCATAGACTCCATAGACGCCATAGACAACCTAGCCACCTTGGCCACCCTAGCCGACAACATCGCCACCATAGACACCATAGACAACATCGACGCCGTGGGCGGCGTGAGCGCGCTGCTGCACCTCGCCATGCTGCACTCGCTGGACGCGCTGGCCGGCAAGATCTCGCCGGGCGCGCTCGACGGCAACGCCAACCGGCTGCCCGCGGCCAAGGGGTCCCCGGCCAAGCCGGTGCCCACGGCCACCGAGTGAGTATACCCTCTCGGCTAGTCCTCTCCGACGTCCTCGTCTCCCCGAGGATACTGCAGACTCTTCGTCTCCTTCTCTTCCTCCGGAAGGCCGAACCGATCGCGGATCTTCCGCGCCCCCAGGGGCGTTCTACCCAACGCCGCTCGCCTCAGGTCGACTCGGTTCTTTTTCCTCCTCGCGGATCCTGCCGAACGAACGCAATCGTCTTATATTAGTGCGGAGAAACGAAATTGCCCATAATCCCCCCATCCTTCAAAATGTATTTCATATACAGGTTTTACACTTCAAATTGGACGTTTTACAAATCAAATTGGACGTTTTACAAATCAAATTGGACGTTTTACAAATCAAATTGGACGTTTTGCAAATCAAATTGGACGTTTTACAAATCAAATTGGACGTTTTACAAATCAAATTAGATACCTCATTGTATTTTATAAAAAAAGTTGTACATTCATAATACATATACATATTATGTACATTTTTAAATAAATAAATTTGATTTGTAAAACGTCCAGTTTGAAGTGTAAAACCTGTAATAGATGTACTCAAAAGAAAGGACGTTTTTTTTACTTTTTTTAATTTACTTTTAAACGAATTACTTATTTATAAAATGGGACATCCATTGGGAAAATGAATACGAAGCATCTTTAAAATTTGATCTGATGAAAAAAGTCATTATTTATTCTAAATTAAATAAAAATCTCTTGGGCCAATACGTCTGGCCCGCAGCACAGAAAAGATTAACGCCTCTCATAAAATCTTTGAGATTTAAGGACAAAATACGTATGTAGTCCGTTATGTATTATCAACCTGCTGAGGCGCATTCGTCGAAATTTGGTGAAACGTCGTTATTTATAAAAAAAACTTTTATTAACCACGCGAATTATTTTTGCCAAAACTTATATTAAAAACTTAAAAGTGTTTTTATGTATTTTTTTTAACGCTTTTCGGTCCATTTTTTGCACTTTTACGCAAAATAATCGTATTGCATGTGAAGTCGTAAAATGCATTGAAAATCTATTATCAGGCTATAGCAAAGTAAGAATGCAATTGGAATAAAATAAGCTAGAGAGTGATCCTTTCATAATAATAAAACTGTGATTTATTTAATCGCGCATCTGGCTTTACACGAATACGCGTGAGCGCGGAAATTGGAACGCTTCTCATTGACGCATATACGCGTCAACGCGCATGAAGTGGTCAATCTAGATATTGAACCAATAATAGAACTAATTAAGCTACAACATTTACTGGATAGTAAATGCAAAAAAAATATTTTTATCTTTTTTTTGAGTCGTGAAGCGATTACATATTATTATATATTTTTTATATAAGATATTAATCCACTTTCTCTCATTTCTGAGGATCGTTACCATATGCCTAATTACCCTAATAGAGGACCATGGACATGGTTTTCATTTATATCGTATGAGTCACCAAACTTTGTGAAAACGAGCCCAATTTAAATTTTTATTAAATACGGTTTTCAATTTCTAAACAATCTTCTTCTTGATAAAAAACAATTAAAAATTACGAATAAATACCGCCTTTGCCCAAATTCTTTTCAAGATATGAAAATTATTTTTTGCATCACTACTATTGAGTCATAAAAAAATATTTGAAATAAAAAAACGTTATAAAGTTACGACCGATCAAACGTATGATTATGCTAGCGTGTGATATGCGCGCCCCGGATATACGCAAACACGGTTTTGATCTGGAACTCGCGTCCCCCGTCGCAATGAGTTAAAAAAACTATTTAAATAATGTTGCATCGATCTAAAGAAAAGATTAATCAGACGGAGCGATATCTGAAGAATATGAAGATGCTAAACCATTCAGTTGTTCATAATTAAGTTTCGTATATATTGTTTAGCCAAGTTTAGGAGCTTCTAAATGAATTATACCACTGCAGTCCCATCATAAAGACCATGAACGTTATAAGGCCGGACTTTAAGGGTTTGTCTAACTACGCGACGTTATTCGATCGCTTAGATTCTCTTCCCTTAACTCATGCGATATCCATTTCCTCCGCTTTCACGCCTTGCCGATTTTTTTACTGTGGTTTTTCGAAATTGTTCGTATTTTTTATAAATAATTAAAGTTAGATTACCTTCGATTTCGGTCCTCGGTATTGCGTCGTCCACTTTACTAGGTCTACTTTTCTGATTATTTTTTAAATCAAAATTTTCCGACCAAAATTTCTTAAGCCATTTTTTAACACTTACGAACTTTAAAATAATCACCCAAAATCGGACTATCTATCTCTTCTTTATCTACAATACATTAGAGCCAAGCTAAGTCGTAGCTGGTTTTTCCTGATTTTTGGAAAATCTGTTTGCGGCAATTTTGACGCGAAACTCGGATAGTTTAATCCTGTATCTGGGATTCCTTCTTATCTACTCTACTCCTTCATTTAATCAAAATTATTTATTAATGTTAAACCCGTGTCACGAATGAAACTGTGACCCAGTTTGTGAGATAGAACTCGAACCAGATCGACACAATTTCATCCTGGATATACAATAATAAATATTTGCCTTTTATTATTTGTTGTAGCAAGCGATACTTCGCGATACAAATTCTATTTTCCAGTGCTTCGCGATACTTAAGAGTTTTCCTTCCTTGTGTAGAAGCTTTAGAAATGCGTCGTTTGTCGTGTGCTTCATCCGTACAGGAGAATCGACCACATTGCAATATGCAGAGTTCTGAGACGGATTTTAGCGAACTACATATATAAAGTTATTCCTCCCCATCTCATCGTCTAAACTTATATTTCAAATAATAATGGCAAACAGGCATTTAAAGCGATATACTTGTCGATCTGTCATCATATCATTGCTGATTACGTGACTTTTATTTACGATGATAATCAGATCTATTAGCGATAAATATTAATGTTGGAAAGATCTAGATTGGAATTGTTTAAACTCGTCAAAGAATAAAGTTGATCACGTCACCAATTGCTCAAGAATATTTTTACACCTTGATCGACGTCAATGCGATATCCTCCCGAATCTTCTCTAGATGGCCAAAACATGTGGTAATCAAATAAAAATAAATCCTCTGCTCTATATCCTGATTTATGCATAAAATTTGCACAGGTTTTGCTCTCTTCCGTGTCTTAAATTTAATGAGAGCATAACTCTCGACATATATATATATATATCCTTTATTCAGACATCATGCAACCAACGATAATTCAGCTCTGACATCTTGCCACGAGGATTACCCTTTTCTTGACATCCTCATCTAATATATACGAAGATTTCTCGTCTTTATCTTTATTGTAGATCAATTTAAGCTGTCCCGGGGTTTACTGTGAGCTTGAAACATTAATTTTATAACTATGAACACATCAATAATTAATTAGTATATGAGTATAACTATTCTTCACAGGGATCTAATGTTCTAATAAAATAATCCAATATTCTAAGTAAGGTTTAATATAGTTTTTATCATCAAACAAAAGTCTTGAATAATTTATTAATGAACGAAAAATCTCAATCGTGATTAGTTGATGACTTCATTAATAAATCTAGACTTATGATACCACTTTATGTTATCTAAATGTTATGTTACTCAAATTTCAACATTATCAATATGCTATTTAGAATTGACAGACATTGTAATAAAATACAAGATTGGGTTTGATTTAGGTTTGAGAGTAATACCAATCTTTAAATATGTTAAGTATTTATTTATATTAATATATACTCTTACCACACTTTTTGTACAATCTTTGCAGTTGATGATTAATTATGTTTCATAATTAAATTTTAAATTATATCTAATGAAATTTTAAAAATATATGCAAACTCGCCATTTTACGGAAATTAATTCGTTTAACATAATTTGAATTTACAGACTTTGACGAACTTTTCAGGAACATAATTTTGACATTCAATATCTTCTATTATTTTTTTTGTTACAAAAATACCATTCTCCTCTGTGTAGTCATCCGAATAATACTTGAGACATTTATTGATAAACGCAAAATATATTGTTTTAATTTATTTTAAATAATACCTTGATTTTACAATGTATCAAATTTATTTTGGGTTAAATACTACTATTCTTTGTAGAAAAATCGTAATATATTATTGCAATATTATAGTAGATTGTAAAAAAATTCTCACAGTTCATTCGAAAATATTTTTCATACATTCGATTTCCGAAAACCTATAAAAAAATATAATTGAATTCGAATTCCCAATCGTAAATACGCCTAATATGTATTTACACTCGTCATATCAATTTTATTCTTAAACTTGAATCATATACACTATTTGCTATTGATAATGTATCGTATCGTACTAAAAAAAATTCAATATTTTTTAACTTGTCGAGATTATCGCACGCGATAAACGTTTCGAGTGTCATAAGTGATTATTCTCACTGTCATACACGTAGTGTTTTTCGGATATTTCGGGAAAAAAATATGTTTGAACTAGTCGATATCCGCTTTTCTTGAGTTCATACTCAGCTTCCGGTTCAGTTCGACTTTTTCTAACGTCTGAGACACATCATCCATGGATGTGTGTCATCTGGTAGACTGTGCAAACGATTGGTGTGTAAACATTTACTATATAGCTCAATAAACTTTTATTTATTTATTGGAAATTAACATTTTTTCAATTATTTACATTTCGATGATAAAATAATATTACATCGATCATATAATATTAATTATAAAATATGATTATCTAACACATCTTCAAGTCACACATTATGATATGTTTTAAAGATTTATACCGATTTACTTTTTATATAGAACTAGGATTCATAGCTGTTAAAAAATACAAAAAATATTTCTTGAAATATTATTTGAACAATCTCAAAAAAATAAATATACATAAAATTAGCGAGTAAATGTTAAATAAACAAATATAACTGTAACGTAACAATCTGTCATGTATACTTGTAACTGTATATCTTTCGTATTTTCATCAATTAAAAATATTTAAGACAATTATGAGAATACATAATTATCACTCATAATCAATAAAAAAATAGTTAATTCAATTTTACTTGTCTTTAAATATTTTTCTATGCGCCTTTTTCAATTAAAATAAATATAAAAAATGTTTAAGCCTTAATATATACATTTTAAATGCTTAAAATCGTGATGTTGATGAAATGGATTTTTTTTTATTTACAATTTGTTCAGAAAGTCCTCTGTTATTGTCTTAAATGGCATAGTAACTTATTTTTCAACAATTATGTACTTCAATCAAATTTATTTTAATATTTTGTGTATAAAAATAAGCTAAATTTCATTATTTAAAAAAATCTTTCCATCATCCAGATCTCACTACAATTGTTATTATTTTTTTTTAAATTAAAATCTGTCAGGCCTAGACAAACTAGGGTTAGCGAGCCTATAATCATGTTTATAATAAATTTGTATGAATTTATTAGTGGAACAAGAAAAATATGAATTTAAAAATCTTGAATTAATCTTAAACACCCCTTATTTGTAATAATAAAAAATACCAGTGGCGTACGGTGGAATTGATGTTGGGTGTGCTGAATGTGGAAAAAAAATAAAAAAATACAGTTATTTTTTAATGAATTTTATTATTATTTATACAATAATTCTATTCTTCGTTTTTGCGCAATAAATTTTTCAACTAATACTAATGGAGAAAAATATATTTATAATACTAAAAGAAAAAGGCACACTTTACGATAGTTTCATTGAAAAATTTATGTATAAATAATAATAAAATTCATTAACCCTTTCAGTGCGGGGCGCATGACGTACATGCGCATACAAATCATTGCAGAGGTGCGACCGTATCATTACGTGCGCGAGATCCTTTAAAACTTTTAACTTGTCATTTTGTGCTACTAAAGCTAGACCGAGTTAAGTGATGAATTGTTTTAAAAGCAGCTAATAAACACAGCTATCAATAAATATACAACATATCACAAGAAATTTATAGGAACCATGTAATATCTAAATATGAATAGTAACGATTCAAATCGCGCGTGGTGTCTCATTCAAATCTCCGCTGTAGTATCGGTGACGTATCTCGGCTCAGGGGTTGTTAAGGGTGTTCCACGTACATTATGTTCCACATACACGTGTACGGATGTAATGGTATAAGAAAATTGCATTTCGGATTTTTTATTTTGATTCGCATTCCCATTTTTTTCTCACTTAATCTCTATTCGAGCAATTGATGTTTTGTTCGATTTATTATTACGAAAATAAAAAGAATCGAGTTTATTTTTTTAGTTGAGATGGAAGAACATATCGTAATCAACATGTTTGCATAAATCTTTTACAGGAAAATGTTCGAATATAGCGGTAAACGGTGAATACAAATTTACCTCGCCAAAAAAATAATTTGGTCCAAAACGGCGCCGCACTCAGATCCAGAATCGTGTTTAGACCCGCCGCATTGAAAGGGTTAAAAAAACTTCATTTTATTAATATTTTTTTCCCCCATTCAGCACACCCAACATCAACACCACCGTACGCCCCTGAAAATTACCCGTCGTAGTTTTATAATCTCTAGTAGGACCATTCAGCTGAAAAAATTACCAGTACTCTTCTAGATCACCACATCACATAGATCATCTTCTGCCACAACAATCCTTACAGTAAAATCGTATTTTCTCTAATTAGATAACAAGAAACGAGTATTTATATTATTCTATTACCTTCAAATACTTCGTTTTTCAGCACCAATTTAACCTATCCGTGCCGATGGGTCTATCTGGGACCTTAAATTTTTAATGTTTCTCGAATAACTCTTTTATTATAAATCCTACATGTTACAAACGTTTTTTTTTCGCTCGCATCCGGTACGACCTAGTTAGATTAGTTAAAAAATATCGACCAAATTATAAAGCATATCATGAAAAACTTCAAGATGCTATGAAACAATAACCTGTATTTTTTCGATTTCATTTATCCAAACCAACCAACACAATTCTTAATTTTCCCTCAGCGTCTCCGACTTTAAATGATTATTATTTACATGTATTTGCTAAACAACTTGCTAATAAACGGTTAATTTGGCTTTTGTTTTATCTCCTTGTAGATATTAAATATTTGTATATTATTTCAGATATAATATTTTACAAAGGGATCAATAATTGATACAAATTTCGTTTGCATTTGACCTGATTTGGCATCAAACGACTAAAATCCCCGATTCGAATTCAATGCTAAATCCGGCAATACGCACACACACTCGCATTTTTTTTATCCAATTCATCTTTTTTTCATTTACACGCACACTAAACCCGACAAAGCCTGCGACGACACCACAATCGAGTTAGGAAAATTGTCTTTTCCAGTTTCCCCGGTCTGTATCGGCGAAACGTTTCAGTGTTGCGTGGAAACGTATTCAAATCGACATGCTATCGCGACTGATAAAACCTTTCCCGCCCCCACTCTCCAGGATTTCGCCCCCACCGGCTGCGGATCCCCTACTGCTCGCCCTACTAACCCTGGCCCCTTCCATATTCAATAGGATTCATAAAAAAATCATTGAATCCATCCCCGCGCGGTAGGGCTCGGCAATATCGACACAGGGACATTTAGGAAAACTGCCGGCTATAGGCGATGGATTTGCGTTACAGGTAGATCAAATTCAAATTTTCAAAGAAATGATCTTCGCTTGTGGTTTTGAGATTAGAGAGACTGTTTCGTGCGATAAAAAAAATAGCTCGATTCGTTTTTTTTGAGCGCTTTATTATATAAATTGTTCAGGTGTCATATGTTTCATGTTCCAGTTATCCTGTTGGCCGTGTTTGTATTTCTAATCTTGACGCTGTATCACCAAGATTACGCTTATCACCAATTTAGTCTTGGCGTTGATAACAAGTCCTCTTGCGCACATACCAATCTTACTAAACAGGTGAAATTGCGTTATCTCGACTTTGTCGTACTCTATAATATTTTTTAAGAATACTGGAAATAATTTTGGGCGCGGTCTCATCAAATAAAGGATGGAATAATGACAATTTATTTAATGATCATATAACTGAACCTTTATCTTCACGATGCGATCGTCAACATTTTAATATTTAATCTGAAAATATTTTTTTTTTAAATATTAAATCTCTGATATATCGATTTACGATTTTGAGGTTTATTCGCAGATTCAGTATCTGTAATATCTATAGTTCTTACAGTCTTTAAAGCACTCAATCCTATTCTTATCCATGATCAGTGATATTACATCTCCATTCTTTCGAGTATCTATCGCTTTACTTCTTTACTTTAATTAGAGGTACCACACGAAAATCGTTTTTTGATATCTTTTTCAATGGTCAGTTGTGTTTCAGTTGTCTATCTATTACCGTCTATTTCTTTTGATTTTAATCGATGGACATCTAAAGCTCACTTTTTGAAAGAAATTATATTTTTTTTGCCCTCTATATAGAAATAAAAGAATTTATGCCGGATAAGGAATTTTTACAAAATTTCATCAAAAAAACTAATATTTACAGGAATATATTAGCTATTAGACAGTGTCAAAAGTTGTTCAAACAATTTCAATGTGGAAATTTTGACCTAAAAAATAAATCGACCTCGAAATAAAAGCGGAAATAAGGTGTTACGAGTTATAAAAGCAAATACTTACAGGTTCGATTGTGTCAAGAATTAATAGAATTAGAGGAAAATTCAACATTTCTTTGACATTGTGTGATAAGAGATGAGAAGTGGGTTATTTACTCAAGCCAATGTCCCAAAAACACTGGCTCTTTAAAGAGAAAGTACCAATGGCAGCGCCAAAACTGAACCGATCGCTCAAAAAGGTTCTTTTACCTGTATGATGAGATTTTAAAGGAATTATTAATATGGTCAAACAAGAGCGGCATAATACTTTTGTAATAATCTGAAACGATTAAAAAGATTAATTCATGGAAAAACACCCAGAATATTCAATAGAAAAAAAATATCAGGGACATCATCTAGCTAAAGTAACTCGGGATAAATTAATGGAATGTAATTATACATCCATTACATTTACCCAATTTTTCTTCATGGTATTACCATTTATATAGATCAATTCAAAACTTTTCCATCCCGCAAAAATATTAAGAATATTAAAGAATACTGTCCACTTGTTTAGTTGTTTCGATTCTTCTCGATTTATTTGACGTTATCTCTTCTCATCTTACAAAGATCTCCATTTAAGCATAGTAAAGCTGCTGCTTTTTTGCAACTAAATGTTGTAAAAATGTCTTAATTATGATTCTACTTTTTTTAGATATCGAATTTTTAACGTTTTTGATCGTTTTTGACTTCTTTGTAATGTTACATATATCGAGATACAACAAGATTGCTTAATAATCGTAATCGTTTGGTACTTAAAACGGCCTTAAAAGTCCATCTGTTGACAATCCAGCTAAATTTTGGTTTGAATTAGTACGCACATTCAATCTTCTTCCTTTTTATGGGTTTGAAAGAAGCTGTTGTAGTAAAATTAAAAATTGTTAAATCTTTGAAAATAAAGGAGAAACATGTTTTTAAATAAATTATCAATAAAAATATTGTCTTAGACTTAGATATCTTCCAAAGTAAATGAGCAAAAAATAATATCTTATCTTCACACACCCTCTTACCCTTCTTACTACACCCTCCTCATCAGGCAATAAAGAAATCACCTGTTTACCCATTACTTAAAATCGATAGATAATAAAACATTTACCAAGATATATTACTAGTACTATATTCTTTGAGAAACCTCGATAATCTAGAGGCTTATTCTTTTAACCCTTTTATGACTGATTTTTTTAATAATATGCGCTTTCTTTATGAAATAGTATTTTAATAATGACTTTTAAAAAATTAAAAGATTTTATTTATGATATGTTTCATAATTTAGCCAATGGATTTTTAAACTAATTAATATGACGCGTAAATGACACGGCGATCTCTCGCAGCAGACTGAGCTCTCGCAGCACGTGTCACTAGTACGTTTCACTCACACTTGGCACAACGTACCAAATGAGAGCGAGAAAAAACAATAATACAATATGATAATAAATGATTATTTATAATATTTATTCTTGTGTATTCTGTGGGTCTTGATATTTATTCGAAAGCTTGGGGTCCGCAATGGACCCCATGGCTACGGCTAGGTTTAAACGCTACAGTGTCTACCGTCATTTTATTCATAAAACTACACGTATTTGGAAATATTCAGCATTCTTGTCGATTTAATCAAATCTTTATTTAATTTTATTTAAATTATATTCCGTTTTCGATCGTTGCCCGATTTTTCATTATATAATAACCAATAAAAATATTAATTGATTTTGCGCATTCCATTGCGAATCATTTATTGAACGCCGAATCTTTATGACTTCTATATTTAAAATCTCCAGCACAATAAGCCGTACATAAACATTTCCAATGGATGATTGTTTGTTGTTAGCGGTGTCGACATAGATTACGCGGCCAACAGACACGAGATACGTAGTTTTATAAGTTTTATATTGATAAAATTACATACCGACAGGTTAATGCAACAATATTCGATAAACCCGCCGAGAAACTATTAACCGGGCAAATTAGTTGCCAACAACGCTCGGCGTCGGTCGGCGTCTTTCCGGTCGGCGATCCGTCGTTTGCGAAACGCGATCCTTTGAATACCACCACGTGACGCCGCGTTTCTTTTATGAAAATTTATGAAAAATCGCTTCATATAAAAAAGTTATAGATCGAAACAGTGTTATTACGTTGAATGTACCGGCGGTACATTATTGTAGCATTGCGATATCGCGTGGTGTTTCATCTCTTCCCTCGTCTTGTGATATTATAAATATATACTTTTTTATATTGCTCGTTTTTATTATTATTAATAATACGTATTGCTGTCGAGATGCATACTGTAAATGTTTTGAGTTTGCTCAAAAAAATCAAAGAAGAAGCCACGTACTATGACGACAAGTGCATACAGGATCAGTGCGTATCTCAATTTTTAATATGAATCTATTTATTTTTTTATGCAGAGTTATTATTTAAAATGTAATGTGAAACACGTGGTCATATGACCTTATGCATATATAACCTTATTCTGTCCTATGCACCAATCGTAATCATTGCGAGTCAACGTGTTATCTTCGTCGCGCTGAGAAAAATGCATCTATCAATCATGCGAATTGAGACCAATTAATGCTAATATTTTATAATAAACTATATATACCATTTTTATTTTTTTCTACAGATTTATACTGACGTTCTTTAAATTATTTTTCGTTAGCTCGTGATTGATTATTTTCCGCATAGATCTTTAGGACGTCGTCAGCATCACATTTTCAATGAGAAGATTTTTTAATAATTGCCAGATTTTCATGCCATATATAAAAACAGAGAATATCAACCTTTGAGTCAATATTTTTATTTAAATTCTGGATTTAGGCCTAATTTCTAAAATCAATAATTTTAATATCACATTTTCAGCAATTCAAGTTTTGATAAAAAAAAATATACAGCATTCTAAAATCGCACGTGTTGGTTGACTTATTTTTTATTGTTATAGTACACATGTCCTTGACATATCTTGACATTGGTAGCCATGCACAATGCTTATTTTATTTTTAAATGTCGTTTCATCTATTAGTAAATGCTCAAGTTTTATTTTATTTAAAAATACCAAAAATGACACACTTTGACATATTAGCCTCCGTATTCATCAGACATAGATTAACCTCTCATATAGCGCTCTTACCTATACTGCAGTTTTCTATTAGAAAAATAAAAAAACCCAATAATATAAAATTCAAAAAATGTGGCTGAAAAAATTGAAAATTGTTCAGTTGTTAATGAAAATGATGAAAACATTAAGCAAGTACTTTTAAAAAACGTCTCGTTGGAATTTGATGTCAGATGATACCAACAGTGTATAATTACATTCATTTACGATGTTTTATAGACTAGTTTATTTTTAAATAAATTAAAATTTCTTTATATTTATTTTCTTATTAATATCTAAACATTTTTTAAATAAAAAAATAATGAACTGTCGCGTTGAACTCCCCTGTCTAGGCCTATTGGTTTTTCAGATATACCTTGCCTTAAATAATAAAAAAGGCCATATTTAAAATAAGTGGATGGAAAAATGTTTGATTTATAAAATTTGATTAAATAATCCTATCCTCAAATTTTGTATGGGTGCCTAGGCTTCTATAGCGCAGATTTCTATAACATGGTTTCTATCTCTGCGCTATAGGAGGGTTGTATGTTACTCATTGTGACTGCTTCGTCTTCTCGAAGATAAAATTAAAATCGCTGAATTTTAATATATAAATAAACGCTTTTTTTAAGAAAAATACTCTTAATCTCACTCGAAACGATAAATGCTCGTTTATTTCTTATTTATTCTTATTTTGGTCACGAATGATATCGACGGCAATCATACGACTGGCTTCTTCTCCACTTAAATATTTTCGATGGCCACTAATCGGATTACGATTGGCAATTAAGTTGCCCAGATGAAGAGTACAAGGCTTTTCCATCTTCTTGTGCGAATAGTTCCAGTGTATGGCACTCATACCACGGGATTAGGAAGCCTTCAAAGGGTCTGGAGGATTAAGCGCGATCGCTTTGTGCCGGTTTCCACTGTGCTCTTCTAAGGCTTTTGTCTGACCGGACAGGGATCAATATTACGGATATGTCATCGCAGGTCCACAGTATCGCAAATATTTTTTTTCACGGGTTCTAAGAATGTGTACAGCATGACTTTGGCCTTGTCGTAATAGCAGAATTTGTATCGTAAACACAGACAGAGCTAATAAAATAGTTGATGATGCTGAATCGGATCGATCTCGTATTAACAACAGTTCTCGTTCAAGGTCCGTGGGGGCACTAGGGCTAAGCATCCAGACGATAACATCACTGAGCATAAGGCCAGCCACGCACATATTTTTAATATTTTTTTTCTTTGTTGCAGTGGAATCAACATGAACATCAACAACAACTTGGATTCACCGAAACCGGATCCTGACTATATAAAGGTGAATATTATTCATTTTATTTTTAAAACATGAAATATGAACCACGAGGATTGACTAGATTCGAGTTTGATTCAAAACTACATTAATTCCAGCCACACTTCCAAGTTTACAACTGAACTGTTTCCTTATGGGAACAGGATGTATGGGCAAACTCTATGGTCCCTTGATCCTCGGTGGCTCTTCGTGCTTTATAATGCGGTGGGGTGAGAGATTTAGAGTGTCTCGGGATTCACCAAATCTGATAACGAGGTCAAGGACTCGATTTTTCGCAGTGTTACATGCCGCAATAAATATATATATTTTCATCGATCAATAGATGTCACTAGTTCAAATTTAAATTTGAATCTATCGATTAAGAAAAACAAATGAATTTGATATTTTTCAGATGTTCGTCGGTCAGGTGCCGCGCTCGATGGACGAAAACGACTTGCGGCAAATGTTTGAGGAGTTCGGCAAAGTCCATCAGATCAACGTGCTCAGGGACAAGGTGACGGGAACCAGCAAAGGTCAGCCACAAGCCAATACATTATTTGAATAAATAATCTACATACTAACCGAAATACAACATTAAAATCATTAACCCCGTGTCGAATTTCCCGTGGGAATAGCGTGTAATGAATTGATCGATCAGTGAAATTGTGTGCGTGCAACGTCGTAGTAAAATTTTGTATTTGTTTTCATATATTTTTTGTAGCTTTTTGTATATAATTTTTGTGATTTTCTCAAAACAGGGAAACAAACAACGCATAACCTAAAACGCGATGGGGGAAGGGGGGCGAATATGACGTGTCGATATTGCAGGGTGCTGTTTTATCGACCGTTTTATTTTTATTCGTTGCAGTACATATAATGCATTGAATAATTCTGATTAAACTTAAATAATAATGATTAAGTAGGTCAATACGTCGTTTATGATAACGTGCGATTGAAGCATTGAATTTAAATATATTTCGTTACATTAATACAGGCAACCCTCTTATAACACGGCTTCAAACACGGTTTCGAATACATTTATAATCGATTTTAAACAAATTATTGCATACACTCGAGGCAGTAGTTTTCACCGCATCCGTAAATAAATAACGATATTTTTTTTAATATGATTTTGTGACCAAATTCATTTTAAAAATTAAATCTAATCGATTTTGAAGAAAACAGAAAGAATATAGAAAAGAAATCTTTGATAATAAAAATGTCTACCGGCGGGAAAAACGAAAACAAAGGCAAATTTGATTGAAATGGTATCTAGGATCAACCAAATTAATTCAATAGGCGATACTCTAAAGGTAGAAAGGATTTTGTTAAACATTTTATTCTTTCGCTGAAAGAAGCAAGAAAATAAAAAAGACTTTGCAGGTACTTAACTCCATATAACGAAATTTGTAAACGAAGATCTCTCAAACAAGAGCAAACAATAAGGAAATAAATTGTTAAAAAATAGAGCATATTTCTATCTCGCAATATTGCTGAAAAAAACAAGGATATTTCCTCAAAATAAATAATTATTATTAAAAAAACATTACTTTTGCAATAAATCAACATTTTACTCGAAGCAGGATAAATAAAAATACTGGCTATATTTTAAATGAAGATCTTAAGCACAAAATAATTAATTTCATGAAAAAAAATAAAGACTCCTTCGCCAAAGTTTTTAACTTCTGTGGTCAACCTCTTGAAACAAAGTGGGTAATTGTTTTCGAAAGATCAAATTACGACACGTGTCACTCAACGCTCGCGATGCGTGGATCTCTAGACTGGTGGGGGAATGACCCGAGCTGGATTCGGGCAAATCACTATAAAAAGTTTCGTGTACGAAGTGCCCGAATCCAGTTCGGGCAAATCACTGTGTCAGCAAAATACCTACCCGAGTTGTATTCGGGCAAATCACACAAGGGGTTAATATAAATCTCTCAAACTTTTTGTATTTATCTAAAAAAAGTCTAAAGAATAAATATTATAAATAATCATTGAACTTCATTCGCCGCAATTGCAAAAAATCAATAAAAACAAATATATTCGCTTCTGTTGCCACGGGCGCAATGTTTTTTCTCGCTCGCATCCGGTACGATGTGCCGATTGTATCGAGCTCAGACAAGGCCGAGGGTATTGTCATTTATGCGTAATATTGATTAGTTTAAAAAAAAACAAATTATGAAGCTTATTATGAATACAATTAAAATGGAATATTTTATTTCTTAAAAATATCAAAATATCAATGAAGAATTTATCAATATGTTGATTTGAAAAACTTGGGGTCTATTTTCATTTTAAATAGACCCCTTTGAGCCGCCGTAACGCACGGATTAAATGAGACATTATTTTAGAAAAAATAAAATGCGACGACAAAAATACAGTCAACCATCCTATAGAGATCACTAACATAGAAATCACGCTATAGAAACCTGCGCTATAGAAGACTAGGCAACCATACAAACATTTTTCAACCAAATGTATTAACCTTTTATTTCGCGGCGATGTATTACATATTTTGAAAAATGTAATATAGCATTTCGTATAAAACAGCGCTTTTGAAATGAGCACTATAGGAGGGACTATCGTACTCGCTATAGAATTCGCTTTATAGCAGGGAGCGCTATAGAAGTGTTGACTCTACTAAATAAAATTAAATAAAAACATTCTTTAAACAAGATTTGGTAAAAAAAATATACGAGATAATAATAAATGTTATAATTTTTTTGTTGTGTTAGCGCATTTGTCTCTGACGTATATTGACATTGATAGCCATATCGCATGCTTACTTTGTTACTCGCTGGCGTAAAGATTTCGACTTAAAAAATATTATCCAAAAACAATAGTTATGACGTATCATTTTCTGAGAAGCTTACGATTATTATCTATTCCTGAAGATGAAAAAAAAAGGACGACGTTTTGCTAGCATTATTTATTTCGTGTATAATTTATATTTGGAGCGTGTTATTTGAGAGTTGTCTGTATTAATCATAGTTAATAACTTTATGAGAAGCGCTGTTCTAATTATATTCCTAGAAATTGTTATCACACTCGTAACAAAACAAATTATATTAAATGCGTATTGCTTCTCGCATCGTCGCAAGTGTAATGCCCTGTATTAATAATTCGAATAAATTCCATATAAATAAATAATATTAATTAATAATATATGTGATCAATGTTTTTTTTATTATCATGTACGCGATCGATTATATTTTGCTTGCAATATTTTTGCACGTGGTATGTAGCTAAACTTTGTCTTTTCTCATGAAAAATAAATGAAATTAACCCCGATTATGTTTTTTTTGTTGTTACTTTCTGTCATGTCTGTTATACACAAATTTGTTTTGTTGCCATTTGTTTCAGGGTGCTGTTTTGTGACGTTTTTTACGCGAAAAGCAGCGCTGAAAGCGCAGGACGCATTACACAATATCAAAACGCTAGTTGGGGTGAGTTGTGTTCGTTTATTAATTTTTTATTTGTCTTATTATTATTGCCAATCGGACGTGTGCTGTTTGTTGTTTTTGATTTGAACAGTTTTTTTTTGCTAACAACCGTTTTCTGTCCACTTTCGTCTGAAAAAATCGAGTGATTTTTGAAGCATTGCGCCGGAATTTTTTTTTGTTCTAAAATAGCCGTCATCAACATTAACCCAGTTTCGTTGTTGTTTTAAGTATTTGTTATGTGATTTTCCGGTCATTATGCGATAGAATATAATTATTTAACAATTAATACCGATTGGCATCTGGTTCAAAGCGAGTTTTTTTCATGCATATTCAACGTACGTTTTGGGCCATCCCATAGTGCCATTTTTTTATACCTAAAATTATAATATACATTTGTTAAAATAAAAATCTGCAATGCTTATTGTGTCTTGTCCAAGACGAAAAATACTCCTATGCCGAATAAATAATAAATAAATGAGGCAATGTCCTGGAAATATCATGGGTGAGGAATCGTTGTCCATTGAAGCTGCTGCAGTCTTTGTAATTTTATCCTAGTAGCCAACTATTATCCTGTTAGAAGAACACCTTTCGTCTTAAAACTAAAATTGGTCGTTTTTCTTCCTCTTATTTTTCTTCAAGTGTTTCAAGTGCCTTGTCTACGTTTTCCGAATTACTTGCGATGTGTCGATCTTTGATGCACTGAAAACCATTCTGGAGCTCCCAATCCGGTCCAGTTGCAAGGATTACTGACCCACGACAACTTCTTTCTTCACAACCACTGTTTAACTTCTGTCTTTCACTCCATGATGATCTGGAGAAGGGGAGAAGAGAATCCTAAGATTGATTCTACATTTGTTCCTCTTCGCTTTCATTTGCGTTCTCTTTTTATCATAGACTATGACTGTGAATGCAGAAATTGTCTAGAAGATGCAACTCCCTAGTAGGGATTTACTGACTTCTTCAGTACATTGACTCTAGGTCCTAGAAATTAGGTCAGATTCAATTGGGTTAGGTCTAGCAGCTGTCTTCTGCATTTTATTAGGGTTAAGTTGGATTCTTCTTCTTCAGGTGCCTTGTCCGTTTTCAGACGTATGCTATCTACTTGTTTTTGTTTTTCACCACACATTTGTTGATTTTTATGCGAGCTGGAACAATTCTGGAGCTCCGAATCCTGTCTAGTTGCGTCGGTTGCTCAGCCACGACAACTTCTTTCTCTACAACCACCGCTTAACTTCTGCCTTTCACTCCATGATGATCTGGAGAAGGAAAGAAGAGGATCCTAAGATTGATTCTACATTTGTTCCTCTTCGCTTTCATCTGCGTTCTCTTTTTATCATAGACTATGACTGTGAATGCAGAAATTGTCCAGAAGATGCAACTCTCTAGTATGAATTTACCGACTTCTTCAGTACATTGACCCTAGGTCCTAGAAAGCTAGAACAATTCTAGAGCTCCGAATCATGTCTAGTTGCGATGATTGCTGAGCCACCGCAACTTCTTTCTTCCCAACCACCGTTTACCTTATAGTTACCCTCCATGGTGTTTCCTCCATGTCTTTTGTAGAAGTACGGTTGTATTCTTGTCGTGTACCATCCGTGGAATCTTCAACATTCTTCAGTACTACCACATTTCAAATGCTTCATCAACGTCCATGTCTCGTAATCACACGTAGTACCGCAGAGTTCTGAGACGAATCTTCAAGGAGAGTCGGCGACAACATAAGATTCTTTACATTTGATAAAAGCATTCCTCGCATCTTAATTCTGTTTTTCTGATAGCACTGACTTAGTGGTAGATCTCCTGTGTTATCGTTTGGTTTTGATTTAAAAGATCAAACTGTACTTAAACCTTTCATATAACAAACAGATAACAACACCTTGCGTGGGTAAACATTTTATTTATTTTGAGGTGCTTGTGTTTCTCCTTTCCCTATTCACTGTCTTCAGCACTTCAGATTTTTATAGAGAACCTATTTTTCGCCACAAATTACCATTCGTTCCAAAAAAGGGTACGACTCGACAGCTAGGATGAGATTTTTTTTTCCATTGGAGTTTGCAGGACGACCTCTTCTAGTTGTACAGATCTTCCATGTCTCGGAACTTCTGGAACCACCGTTGACACTAGCTTACGCCTATTATCCGATCTCCATGTACTACATTCATATACCTCGCACTTTCTGTTACATTGTTGCCTTTATTGAGCTCATAAAGCAAATTATGCCTAACGTCCTCCTTCGTCCTTTCCATTAGAGCTATGAAAAAATAACTGTTAAAACCGCACTGCACTTTTCAAAACTTGCACTAAAAATGAGAACAAGGTAACATTACCACCCGCTTTTATAGTAGATCCAGATAGTTTTCCCTGTCCCTCCCCGACTTTTATCTCATGCAGGAGGAAAATTCGCATTATTTATAGGATGACCCTTTATTCGCCGCAACAATGGTGTGTTCCAAATTATTTTTTTTATATTTTTTTCGCGACACTGTATCAACATTTGTTCGCGCAAATTAAAAAGTCGCGAAAGGGGTTCCGCTTCCCTCCCGGCGCATTATCTCCTGTTGTTAATTTATGTATTCTTGGCGAACGTTGCCGCTTAATGTTACTTATTTTTCGCTAATTACCCGTTAAATTGCTTAACAAGAACATTCTCATTCTTGGCCCCGAGTTGTTTGTTCTCGGGGCCATAAAGTCACGTAGCCAGGGTGGCCCAAAAGGGCAGATTACTTTAACGAGGTAACAAACCGCGCGAGTAGTTTTCGCACACCCTGTGTTTAACTGTTATTGCATAACTTATTGTCTTATTGCCCTCCGCATTAGCTCCGGCGACTACCAACTTTGATGGCGGTGTGAGGATTGGGGGGGTGGGATGGAGATTCACTCTCAGGAACGGGGGTGGCGAGTTGAATGAACAGATTTGGATGTGTTTTGGCCGAATGGGAACTACATTTTATTCTTAATGTATCTCTAAATCGTGCTTTTCTCGATTTTCAGCAACGATTTGTTACATTGAGGTAGTTAGAAAAGTTGGCGCCGTCGAGAAGACATTTCTCTGTTTAATCGCAATACAATAGACTATGAAAGCTTAGATCTAACATCTTACAGCACGATTCAAACAGTAAGAAACAATTGCTAAAATTATAAATAAACGTAGATAAGAGAATATTATTCGAGGGTATTCCATGTTTTTATTGGGAAGAAGAAAATTACTACAAGACGAATGGAAAGAAGAATGCATAATACTTTAACCGATTCTGAGAATATTTAAACGGCCGGTTAATCATAGATCCCGCTAATCTTTGGTGCCTAGGATGAAGCTGCGTCAGACCGATCTGACACAGTTCCATTCCCTGTCATCCACCCACATCACATATACCAGCTTGGGTCCGATGCAATCAGTGCAACAAAGCAGTTGTTTTCTTGAAATGTGAGATTTTAAATAGTAAATCTACTCTAAAAGAGAAAGGAGATGGAACGTAGATTTGCTCCAATCTCTGAAAGTCGATACAAAACGAATAAATGTCCTGAAGCGAATTATATTGCTGACCAGCTTCATGTCTCCGATTAGATTCGATTCCCTCCATGCAATGGGGCGCAGACAGTGTCCGGCGCCTGTGTGCAGAACTTTAATTAGGGCCGCTTTGAACAGTATAGACAACAGTTCTTTGGCAACTTTAAAATCACGCGTCCGCGAATCGGCTCTTGATCAGTGACAGGAGAGGTGGGATTACTCCCCCAAAGGGCGGACTACCTATCTTTTCTTTCGGGCTATCAGAGCCAAGCTTAATTGTAGCTGGTTCTTCCCAGACTTCTGAGTCAGTCAATTCGTGACTGGCCACGGTAATTTCAAGGTTAAACTTAAAGAGTTTAACCTTGTAGCATCTCCACATTGCTGGTGAGGGCACCTCTGTCAGGATTACAGTCTCGTTCTGTGGTCCTGTCCTTACCTGGACGTTGCGCATCACGACCTACTCTATGCTGTCCGATGCGGCATTATCCTCCCGGATCTTACGGCGGAGGGCCCTATCGGACACATGGCTTTGCTGGAAGCATTTGAATGGTTCATGGCCTCTCCCTTCTCTCCTTTCTTAAAAAAAATCTAGCATTTTATTTTAACATCACGCGTTTCAAGAGTTAAACTGCTTTTGTTGCACCGATTGAACCGGCCCTAAGCCGGTGTGGGTGGATGGCAAGAGATGGAACTGTGTTGGACCCGTCTGACACAGCTTCATCCTGGGTACAAACGTATAGAGTACAGAACAGGTCGGGACCCACTAGGTCTAGGTGAGGACAGGAACACAGAATGTGAAGTCCTGATTGACGAACCCACAATAACAGTGTGTAGATGCTACTAGAATCCTGCTAGTAACTACAGTCGCCAAAACGCTTTCTATTCTAATCGATCTTATATCTTGCTTACAAGCATGGCTTCCATATCAATGTCTAAATCATCCAACTGCTTCCTATATCTCTAGATCAGTGGCTTTTAACCTGGGCTCGATCGAACCCCAGGGGTTCGGTGAGTCAGTCTCCCGGGTTCGGCGGAGGTCAAAACACACACCCGACTTATTGTACGATATTTTGAAAAATGATACGACGTATGATATTAGGGCTCGGTGAACGCCCATATGAAACTGGTGGGGTTCAGTACCTCCAACTAGGTTAAGAACCACTGCTCTAGACCCTTCTCCACTCTTCGTGCTGTTCGTAAACGTTCAATCTGTTTGGGGTTTGCATATCTGAAAGTCTTGCCCAAAACCATGCTAGCAAAAACTTGAGTCGAGGATATTCTTGTTATCTCTATATTTTCTCATTTAAATTTGCGCCAATTCTTGACGTCCAAAACGATGTATTAAAAAAACCGTCATTACTTCTAACTTTTCCTATTGGAGTTGAATAAAAAATTACAATCCATTGCGTCATATGTGCTCTCACTATCTATACCATCATTATCATCATCATCATCATTTGCCAGCCACGAGACACTCACTCGACCCAAACCATATTGGTAAGCAAGTATTTTTCCTCTCTTGACCATTTCTGGTATCGGACGTGTATCTTATGTTGGTATCGGAGTTTCCTTTCGCTGTGTCTTTGGGTCCAGGCGAATAGAAGGAGGTTTGCCTATGTGTTCGTTTTCCTCTTCTCCAATAAGCATATATATATAAGTATATTATTCGTTCTCCATATCCCTCCCGATTGGTTATTTCCGACTCCTTCCCGCATTGTAAATTAACAATTTGGCTCTGCAGAAAGAAATTTTCCTTGAATCTGTATGTCGTCGGTTGTGCTGAGTTTGCCAAAATCTATTTTTCCGTCAGGTACATACATTTCGAACCAATCACAGCACGCCGTCGATTAGAGCCGTGTCCCGATTCGCCGGTCGATTAGATTGATTTGTGGAGCGGCTCCGTCGGATTTATGGGGCAAGACGTGTGGAGGGCAAATACCTCGACTGGTCCATCAAATCGCTATCGTCGACAAGTCGCTATTTGCCGAGTAATTTGTGTGGAGGGCGTCCTTCCTGTCGGCCGACACACGCCCACTAATTTATCGGACAAACAATGGGCGCCGGATGATTCTTGGAACCCGGGCCCGTATCTGCGGCCCTGCCGGATCCCGCGACACGTGTGGACCGACATAAATCAACCCGTCTGTTGTTCAAAGCAGTCATCTTTGCGTATTCAATTGATTTGAGGGTAACACACCCAGAGTCCTTGACTTTTGATATCCTGAATTATGATATTTCCCCTTTTTTTCAAAAAAAAAATGGACTCTATGTAATTTTAGTACAGCTAGGTCGAATCAAAAAAATAAAAAGAATTACCAAAACGTTATTATTATTAATTACCAATTCGTCGAAAAGCGTTGACGGTGTCGCTTCAGTCGACTTAAACATATAGACTAGTGGGGCATGTACAAATTTGCCCCAAACAGAGTTTTACGTAGCAAACGAAAAGCTTCCGTCTGTATACGGTAATACGTAACTTTCTCTTTACTTCCATTTACTGACAAACAACAACAATCGTTCGGGTCGGACCAACAGCTAAACTGAGGCTAGCGACCACGGGTCCAGGGCATTTAGAAACCTGCCCCGAACAGACTTACGCAGCAAAAAAAAGGCTACCTTCTCTATTCTGTAATATGGATTTTTTCTCTTTACATCCACTACCTAGCCACATAACAATAGTCGTTCGCGTCAAAGCTAGCAACCACGTGACTATGGCGTATACAAAAATGCCTAAACACATACGAAAACGGTTCTGTTGGCATATTTAAACTAATTATTATTTTTTATTAGGGGAAATATGTATGGGGCAATGCCCCGGTTGCCCCTCATGAGGAGCCGTCGCCCCTGATAATAACATTAAAAATATTTAAAATTATTTTCCATATTACCATGTGACATCTGCCTATTTTTTCCATTATTAGATAAGCTCAGAATCGAACCATTCTGCAAAATTATAAATTATAAAAATATTTAACTTGTTTTACTAGCGACATCTGTCGAGAATTTTCTTTATCATTCAATTTTCTTTTTTTTTATTATTTTTAGTTTTAATGATGTGTATAGCGTATTAATTATATTTTAACGTAATAATAATTAATACGTCCTCAGTCTATTAAAAAAATAGGTAGATTTAATCCCGTATAGTGAGCATCTCTGGCATTATTCCAGAAATATTACATTATAATGTTTCAATAATGGTGATTTATGGCGTGTCATCGCGCTAGATTTATTACAACTTGACGTTGTTCTGTGACGAAAAAATAAAAATATTTACATTCGCAAAATGGTAGACAATTTCGGCATAGCTCGGATTGCGTGCAGTTTTGCAACGAAGCCAATTCCGATCCGCTTTTCGCGTCAAATTGCTGCAACAGATGTCGCGATTGGGTCTGAAAAATATTTTCATCCAATTAGCGGACGCGTTCGTTAGCATAATTCGATCGCACACCGTGTTTATACATTCATTATCGTTCTGTAATATGCTAAAATCGAAATACAGGTTAAAATGTCTGTGTTGAATCGTTGAAATTCATCGCCTGTACGTGCGAATTCGGTAAACGACGATAAATAGCGTGTCACGACGTAAAACATACTAATTTCTTGTAAATCTGTCCGGTATATATAAAAATACGTCAACATACTTGTATTTTATTTAAAAAAATATATTTATTATCAGCGTATATTATTAAATGGATTTAATTTTTCATCGCTGCGCGAATTTGTCATCCTGTCGCGGATGCTTCAATTAATTATTTAAAAAGTATTCGAAGATTTTTGCGAATGAACGTTTCAATTGTTGAGCCAAATGCACAGCTGCTCTCGTTGGTTTTTTCCTTCAGAATTGAGTTTTCTAAAAAGGTATCGACCCAAATTTTTCCGCTCCGTATTGCCAATTTGTCAAAGAGAGTCCGGTATCCACATTTTTTTAAATAATTGTATTATAATTCTTATTTGACGCAAAATGCACGTCACAGTCGGCTTATGCGTAACTACGTATGACGCAGCTTTCGCGTCACACATCATACTGGAAGATTTGTGGCCGAAATTAATTGTCGACGTCAATTTATTTCACGAATTGTGTAATCTATATTAATGCGTGAAAATTTTCAGCCGCTACCTTTCTTTCCGTGCCGTGTCGGATAAATTCACAATTCGTTTCTATTGTCCTTTGGGTATAGCCGGTGCTATTTTCGAATCGCTCTTAGCAATTAATGGCGCGAAGCAGTGTTTGTTCATGCGAGCATAAGCGATTTGAGGGTCATCTTAATGATTATTGAGAAAAGTCTGATTTTAGAAAAATTCTAGCACAAATTTATTCATTGTTTGATGATTTATTTACGGATTTAATCCAAAATAACGCTAAAATCTTAGACTAATTCAGTTAAAAAAAATATGCTGAAAAGAATATTCTTAAAATAATTCCGTTCAAGCATATTTTTAAGCTTCACTATGTGAGTTTTGTCGATTATCTATAGCGATCGATTGTCTCTTGTTGGATTTTAGTCCATTCTTTAGTAAAGCACGTCATAAACTCGTTCTTACTACTAGGTTTTCACAGTATTTGGTGCATATTTATTTGTAATACATGCAGAGACTGCTTGTCCGTATACGCTGCGGAGCTGCAGCACCTCCAAACAATTTATATTTAGTGTTATGCCGCGCGGTGTAGAGCAAGGGCGCTATCAGCGTCGTATATTGGATGGATAAGGGGCGGCAACAGGGTGGAGGGGGTTTTATCGTTGCAAAGCGCTGTGTGGCCTACGACTCGAAGCAATCCCTGCCGTCCATACTGATCCTTACTCTTAAAATATTTATTTTTTTATTTTTTAATCTTTCGCAGCATTCCCAAATATTTTACACACGAGTCGCCAAACTTTAGAATCGGCGTGTAAATTTATTCCATCTTTGGACCACGATTTCTGGCCTTCAGAGCTACCTACCGAAGTCTCTTGGGCTAAGAATCATGGTCGTCAATATGTAAAAGGTTAAACCTATCATCCTGTCTAATTTCATCACAATTATCATAATCCTCGATTCTCAAAATTCATTCTCAGACAATTATCCCTATGATAGAGCAAGGGCGCTATCAGCGTCGTATATTGGATGGATAAGGGGCGGCAACAGGGTGGAGGGGGTTTTATCGTTGCTAAGCGCTGTGTGGTCTACGACTCGAAGCAATCCCTGCCGTCCATACTGATCCTTACTCTTAAAATATGCTTTTTTTTATTTTTTAATCTTTCGCAGCATTTCCAAATATTTTACCCACGAGTCGCCAAACCTTAGAATCGGCGTGTAAATTTATTCCATCTTTGGACCACGATTCCTGGCCTTCAGAGCTACCTACCGAAGTCTCTTGAGCTAAGAGTCATGGTCTTCAATATGTACAGGGTTAAACCTATCATCCTGTCTAATCTCATCACAATTATCATAATCCTTGATTCTCAAAATTCATTCTCAAACAATTATCTCTATGATAAAGCAAGGGCGCTATCAGCGTCGTATATTGGATGGATGAGGGGCGGCAACAGGGTGGAGGGGGTTTTATCGTTGCTAAACGCTGTGCGGTGCTGCGACTCGAAGCAGTGCGGCGTCGTTCATACTGAGTCACTTTTAAAATATACTTTTTTTAATTACTAATCATTCGCAGCACCCCCAAATATTTTTCCCATGAGCCGCCACTCGTTTTCGATTGGGGTCATATCTGGAGATTATCCCAAGTCAAGGCAAAATATAAAGACTTCGATCGTCTTTCCAAGTAGTTGTTTTATGAGACTTATTTCAAGGATCACATCTTCCATAAACGTATAATTATTTTTTTTCAATCGCGTTGTCAATCAATGGCACAAGTCCACCTTCTAACCCACTTATGTATTTTTCTGAAAAACCAAACATTTATTCCTCCAAATTTTACCATTCTTTGGAGAATTTTATTTCGCAAACCTCTACGTCCAAAGTCGTCCACTATCACTAAATTGGCAGTGTCGTCATAAAAAATACGTGTCAAAAAATTCCAAAAAGAAGACGGTTAACCACATTTTATTCTGAAGCATACAAACAGAAACCCAGACTTTATCCAGGAGAATTTTTTATAAAAATATCAAACTTTGCTTGATTTAAAAGTCAATTTTATTAAAAAAAAAAAATAGTAAAAGCGCTAAAATTGCTCAAGAATAAAATTTATTGAGACGATATATTTTAGTTTTTTTAATTATAATTTTTAGCAAAATAAGATGTAATTTTTTGCCTAATTTCCTTTATGTCAAATGATTTTAGTTTATTTTTTCCTGATCAAGACTAAAAATTGAAATTCATAGAATAGTAAGAACTGCTTATTTATATGTTATCCTTAAATACGGAATCTACAGCAAGGACCAAGGTCACAAGAAATTACGCTTAATTACGCCGAAATTAATAAAAAGTGATTTTATGAAAAATAATTTAGGAGTTTCACTTGGAGATTCTTGCAGATCTTCCATATTAGCCAAACTTCGATCTATCTGATTTTTGGTTTTCAGCTCAATAAAGCAGCAGAGCTTAAGTATTTTAATCCTTAACTGGAAAGTTTTTTTTTATTAAGAAATGGAAATTCTCCAGTCGAGATGAGAAATATATGGTATCTAAAGTTCTTTAGCTTTTACTAAACAGTTATTTTTCATCTCATTTAAATTTTCTCCTACTTTTACATAAAAAAATGATCCCTATGAATGATTTATTTCCTGGAAACGGCATTGCTGAAAAACAGATACAATTGCATTATGTATTGTCTGCTCTACTTACCTTCCAAGAAAATTTGTCACAACAATTTTCTCTTATGGCATTCTTCAATTGATGCTGGCATTTGTTTAATTTATTTCTTCTTGGTCCAAATATCTAAGGGTTTGAGGCTAGACTGCTTTTCCTTTTCATGGGATATCTTATTCGATTTTATCATTATTGTATATTTTTGCTTATTTATATGGATTTATGGAATAGCGATAAAATGAGTGAACTAAAATGATGGGAGTACGTTGAAGAAGATTAATATGATGTAGTTATTGGAGTCTTATTTTAATATTGGGAATTTGGGAACTTTTCATAGGGATAATTGTCTGAGAATGAATTTTGAGAATCGAGGATTATGATAATTGTGATGAGATTTGACATGATGATAGGTTTAAACCTTTCTATTTTGAAGACCATGAATCTTGGACCCAAGAGACTTCGGTAGACAGGTAGCTCTGAAGGCCAGAAATCGTAGTCCAAAAATGGAATAAATTTACACGCCGATTTCAATAAGACGTAGGTAAATTTTACGAAATATTATTGATTCTAAGGTGTGAAGACTCATTAGTAAAATATTTGGGAATGCTGCGGAAGATTAAAAAATAAAAAAAAGTATATTTTAAGCGCTTAGCAACGGTGAACCCCACCCCCGTTGCCGCCCCTCATCCATCCAATACACGATGCTGATAGCACTCTTGCTCTACATCGCGCGGCATAACACTAAATAGCCATAAATCGCAATATTTTTGGGACAGTCAGTCGGTTTCTTTATCCTCGAAAAGGTTGCCCGAAAACCTTTAATTAAATCTTTTTTTGTATAACCAATTCTGTGGTCAATCTCTTGAAAAAAAGTGGGTAATTGTTCTCGAAAGATCAAATTACGACACGTGTCACTCAACGCCCGCGATGCGTTCTGTAGACTGGTGAGGGAATGACCCGAAGCTGGATTCGGGCAAATCACTATAAAAAGTTTCGTGTACGATGTGCCCGAATCCAGTTCGGGCAAATCACTGTATCAGCAAAATGGCTACCCGAGTTGTATTCGGGCAAATCACACAAGGGGTTAATGGAACTATTATACTTGAATAACTCTGTGACACATATTTTTATGTAATACAAATTTAAAAAAAAACAATGAATTACGTATTTATAAAAATAGCTTAATAATAAATCCAAAAAAACAACAAAAACAATGAAGGTTTTGCCTCTGAAGGCCCTATTACATTTGAAAATGACAACTATGAAAGGATTGAATTATTGGAGACAACGTGTTCATTCAAAATTAGGTTTTTTGATAGGGATTAAATAAAGGAATCGAAAGAGTTTTCATATTTAAATTTTAAGGTCAGTACGTATGTCAGAATATAAAATTTGTGCGAACTGAATGAAGGATGGCTTTATTGTATTTAATTTTTTTTAATATTGTTTTTCCATTTGAAATGATTATCAATTATTAGGGTTTTCATCTTCTTTCGTTAAAAATTTAATTGATGATCAATTCTTGTCGCATAGATGCAATTGTATCTCAGTCTCCCCGTTCTTTTCGTGTTGATTTTTATGCGACAGACACGCGAAAGACTCGTAGCAAAACCCTCGATCGAACGGAATCCACTGAGTGGTGAGTGATTGACGCCCGGTAGACAGAAATACATCTCGAGCATATCATTCATCGAGCACATCATCATCGGGTGCCGGTATGAATTAGCCGATGAGGTTCGCCTCCGGACCCGGAAAGATAATCCTTGACACTATTTAAAAGTATTCTTCAAAAGTCACAGTTTCGACCGAACCAATGCCATTTGCAATTCATCACCGTTTTATCATTGCTCGGCTCCATTTTGATTTAAACACTTGGCAGCCATCCGAAAGATCCACACCTCGTTATCAGATTCGAGCCGCTGCATTTATGAATCGGCGGCAGCGGCTCTCAATCTTTTTTAATCGCACGATAATGTGTTTGTGTGTCTTAAAAATTGGGCAATTATTCGTGACGATTATTTATAATTGCCGAAAAATATAATTCGAGAATTATATTCATGGGACACAAGGCTGGTGACTGATGGCCGATGACGACGTTTTAAGCGACGCTCTTATTAGATGCGACAGATAATTGACACAGATGATACTTTGCGATCATCGAGCGGCGATGAGTGAGATATTTCAGTCTTCGCTTCATGCATCTTCGTGACATCCGGCGTATGATCTCGCGTACAAATAGTTTCAGCGCGTCGCATTAGCCGCTGTTTAGCATCACAAAAGTCGGCTCTTACGTGTCGTCCGCGGTTGTTAAAAAGTGATTTGCGGCCATCTTGCGAAACACGCTCGTTGCATAAAACAAACGTTTGTTGTGATCCGCTTTTGTCAATCGCGGTGAAATATATCTGCAATTACTCATACGCGGCACGTATCGAAGCATGATGGACGGCGCGGCCAGGTGTTGTGGAATCTGCACACATCTGCGTCGAGATTCGACGCGAAAATGCATCTGAATCGATATTGGTCATCGTCGGCTGTGCAGAAGGTCATATTGATGTTTGTGCGGCACCTGCCGCCATTGTGCCCATTGTTAAGCAAATCGTACAATACGAGCCGTCGGAAAAAAATGTTTAAACTCTTCTGTGGATGCGGCGACAATGGCTCTTGCTTCAATAATAATAGAAACCTGTTCATATCATCTCCGTTATATTTATACTAAAAACAATCGCGCACTGACTCACGTGCATGACGCATGCGAACGGATTCTCTCTCTCGTCCTTCCTCTTCCATTTTAATAATTATGCAATTCTTTTACAGATGCACCATCCGATCCAAATGAAGCCCGCCGATAGTGAGAACAGAAACGGTAAGTCGTCCTCTTTATCTATTCTAGTTTGTGCGTTGAGTGCATTGGAAGCCGCTGGTGTTGGGTATTCGTGGCTTATCGTCCGTTGGACGAGGAATGCGTCCGGCGATACGCAAGTGCATTAACATAACGCACGGTTTCACCAATAATTCGTATGGAAATAACTTTCGGACCATCCTGTACTGTTGGTCTGCAAGTATAAACACCGCGAGTGACGCTTCTTACCTGCGAGCAAACATTGCGACACCGTGATTGCCGCACGACAGGTAAAATTCGTATGAAAAATTGACGTCATTTTTTTTCTTTAGGTACCGCTGTGCATCTTGCCAAACACACTGAAAGTGTGCGCTATTGTACGCGATTGATTATTTTTTTTTTAAATATCTAATATTCAATATTTATTTTTATAAGACGTGCATCTTGACATTTTTTTTCGAATATGATCAATGAAGTATATATTTTACTTGGAGTAGAATAGAATAAGATACATCTCGTTACATAACTTTTATATTGCCTTACTCGAGTACTTATTTTTATGAATTAATTATATGCGAGAGTCAAGGATCGGCCGTAATTCATAATTATACATATGTATTGGATGGGCAACGTCATTTCTTGATTTATGTAAATTGGCGTAAAATTGCACGGAATAATTATCATTTAAATATTAATTTATTTATTTATTGTTTGAGCAGATGTTTCAAATATGTATTCAATTGACATTGGAGTCAGTTATAAATTTATCTATTAATCTGAGGAATTTGATATTGAATTCACTCTACCAGTTTACTGATATTTCATTAAATAAAATACGAATTATTCGAATATTAGAGCGTGTTAATAATTTATTATGTGTGTTTAACCGATCCGTCACGGCGGCTCAAAAACAACCGCGTCGTCCGAAAGGGGACATCTCATACCCCTCCATACCCCAAGCATTTTAAATCAAAATATTGAAAAATGGATGATTTATTCATAATATGCTTCATAATTTGGTCAATATTTTGGATTTTTCTCGTGTCGATTACGTCAAGTATGATTCACTCGCACTTGGCACATCGTACCGGATGCGAGCGAGAAAAACATCGCGCCCGTGACAGCAACAGAAGCTAATGTTTTGGTTTTAATTTTTTTTTGCAATTGCTGACAATATAGGTCAATGATTATTTATATCATTTATTCTTTAGACTTTTTTAGACAAATATTAAGAGTTTGTGACATCTATTAAACTACTATAATTATCGTTACTAAATTATCATTTCTATGTATTTATAAACATTCATATTAATAAATTATTTATTATATAATCAGTTGCCATTGCGATTTTATGATTTATTTATCAATTTGCCTTTAGATAAGATGCCTTTATATTGATATTTGAAGATTCGCATAATTCATGCTATAGTATTATTAAATTAAATTAAACATTATATAAATTACTTAATACTTTCTTAGTTTTCTCATATTACATAAATTAGTAAATTGAATCTTTCAATTAATGTACCTATATGTTTATGTTTATTAATATATTTTTATATTTGTATAATAAAAACTGTTATTTTGTGATATTGTTATACACATAAAAATATAACTTCAATATTAAATTATATTTTTTTCGTGAATTTGCAATATCCGTTGTTCGTTGACAATGAAAATTTTATTATTGAATTTTATAGCATCGTAATTTTAATACATAATAGATTTATGTATATCAGTGAGGCTAAACATGGCTACCGTGAGTTTATGTTGATTTTTTTTAATGGGAGGATTTTTATTGCATTTTTTTTTAATGCATTCTGATTTATTAATAAGAAATTCGTAAGTCTCTGTCTACGGAGAATATCATTATTAAAGCTGTATATATATAGAACAAAATCAGTAATATCCCATTAAGATTACAATATGCTTGAAATGGCTAATGTGGTTAGGAATGTCTGACCTAATCAAAGACATTTGGACCGCTGAATCAAATGGGTATTAGTAAAGGATCGCTCAGTTGACGATTAGTCATGGGCATGCTCCTCAAGCACGAGACATCGATGACAAACTTCCATATTAATCACCCGAAGAAACACCTGAGCTCGATCACATATATATGCGATGCTTACTTCCTTGGGTGCGTGGATTATTATTATAATAGCTGGCTATGACTTATCCATATTAATTATACTAGCCGTAAACGCATTTTCTGCGAATCGAACGTATCGTGCTCGTCGGATAATCCGATTTGTATTGAACGAACGCAGAACGATTACTGATTCCGATTGAAAATCTGTCAACCCCGGCGCCGATTAGCATCGCGCCGAGGGCAATCGCCGTAAAATTGATTATTAAAATCTCCTTGAAGCTGTAATGTTACCGAATTACAATACCACCCCCTCCCGCTCGTCTCTCATTGATATTCAAATCGCAAGACGTGTCTGTCCGTGTGTGTCTGCCTGTTTGTTTCTGCACCGTTGCAGCCAACAAAAGCCTTTCATTTGCTGAATCGTCCGTATCAATTACGGGGGGGGGACGTTAGATCCATTATCGCGCGAAACGTGCATACGTATCCGTGTACGCTTTCAGGATATTTATTTGAAAGTTAATTAATACAGGAGTTCCCGAAACCATTTTTGTCTAATTCATTTACAAAACATCAATATTTTCGGGGGCAGACAGCTCAACAATGCCAAACGTAGTCTAACAAATTTAACCTAGCCCTACCGATGGGGTCTATTAGAAACCCCAATTTTTCTGTCGAATAACTCTTTGTATTTGTCTGAAAAAGTTTAATGAATAAATATTATAAATAATCATTGTCCTTTATTGTCCGCAATTGTGGAAAAAAAATAAAAACAACAATATTCGCTTCTGTTACTAGGGGCGCGATGTTTTTTCTCGCTCGCATCCGTTACAATGTGCCGAGTGCGAATAAAACGCGAGTAGAAATCATTAACGTCTTGCTCTTGAAATTCTTGGGGTCTATTTTTCATTATAAATATACCCTTTTGGATAACGCGGTTGGTTTCGAGCAGCCGCCGTGACGGATCGTCATAGTAATCTCCATAAGTCGGTACCCTCGTGTCTGAAGATAGTGACCACTCTTGACCAGTATACTCTTGATCATGGCTCTCAAGGTTTTTGCATTTCACAAGCGACTACTATGGTGAAGTCAGTGGCGGTTTTCTATCGCTTCATCTAGCGAGATACCCAAAGTATCAAAGTATCCTTTTGAAACGGATGCCATTTATTTTGTTATCCAGTTCTTCTAGGACAGAAATGTTTAGCACTCCATGGTATTCAACTCAGCAGGCGTCACCATCATCACATTTCGAAGACGTCAATTAACACATTGCCTACGGGGGACGTGGATTCCACGTCAAAGGCGTATTTGTGTATGTCCGGGGCGCGCTTATCACACGCTAGCCGACAAAATGTTTAGTGACTCCTGCTTTCGAATTTTTTTTTACATGAACTATCCAGCGAATGTTGAAGTTCAAGTAATTTAAGACAAGGTTCACCAAATTTCGGCAAATTCCCTACCCCAGCGCAAGTTTGACCGCGATTCGCCCCGTAGGCTTGATACGGCATCAACTTTCTGTAATTTTCCTAGAGGGGCACAATTTTTCATTGACTTATGAGGATTGTATCTGATTTATAGGGAATAAAACCTCTCTTCTACTACATAAGAATTTCAGGATCGTTTTCACATTGCTTCGAAAACTAATTTAATTTTCTTAGAAACTAAGGATAGATTGTTTATTAATTACTCTTAGCCTTTATCTGCATCACTCCGAATGCTGTACATAGACTCTAGATTCTAGGGGTTAAGTTAGATTTGATTAGGTTAGGTCCATAAGTTGTCTTCTGTCAATTTTTTGGGTTAGGTTGTGTTTTTCCTCTTCGGGTAACGGACAAGGGTTTTCGGACGTATGCTATCTTCTTATTCTTGTTTTTCTCCACACATTTGTCGATTTTTGGGCGAAATGCAACAATTCTGGAACTCTCAATCTGCTCTAGTTTATTATTTATCTAGTATATTGCGGAGCCACGACAGCTTCTTTCTTCCAAACCACCATTTACCTTTCACTTTTCCTCCGCTATAGTCTGCAGAAGGCGATACTTTGATTCACCAATAATGTACCCAAATTTTGTCTGTCCAAAAAAATATTCAAGACTATTATTGATGTCTTCCGTCCATTGAATCTTCGACATTCTTCAATTGCACGTTTCAAACACTCTTAGCCAGTTATTTTTCGCTAGGTTATATCTAGTGGAAGACTTCTGATTTCTTCTATAATTAGCTCTTCTCATACTAGACAGATTTTTTTCGTTCCATCGCGAACAAGATTTGTTCCGCATTACCCATACTGAGTTGTGCGTCCAGCTTAATAGGAGAGGTAATTATCGAAAGAATTTAAGTAAACATGTCACTAAATTTTAACTGTTATTGCACATTGTTAACGAAATGTTTGACAGATTTGAGAATAGATTTTCTTTACCTAATTTAATTTTTTTTGGAAAAAGTGCATCAGCCGATATGGAAGCATCTTAATGTTTTCCAAAATTATTATTTTATTGCATCGACGTTCAGATAATTTAGAAAAACGTTTAAATTAATATCTTGTATGTTTCGTACTGTTTATTATTTTAATTAAATTATTTTCTTATCAGCATGGTGGTTTCACTTCTGAATAATCATTCCAATTCGCATAATTAGTCAGCTCCAGATTGCTTCGCATCAAAGTGACACACATTACGGTTTAGATTGTCGCAACGGTAAGGCAATCCCGCTTTTTTTTACCTGCAGGGCTTAAATCATTCTCCGCTCTCGTGTCGCTAAATGTCGCCGTTTTTTTTTTAAATAATTTAGCCGAGGCTTCGCAGCATAGATTAAGCGAAAGAGACCATAAAAAACATGGCTGATGCGTGCCTCGGCGTACGTGGCCCGAATGCCGATGGCGCCGTATGACGTGGCCTATTGTGCTGGGCGCTCCACGAATTCATATTCGTCGAGTGTAGCGCAATGCCTTAAACAATATCCTAGCTGTCTTCGGATCGAAGCTGTGGCCCGGCAGCGGAAAAAAAAAGTCTGGATCGGGCATATTCAAATTCTAGCCGTTCATTAATGTAAATGTATACTATCCTCCCTTTTGTCCTGTGGGAATCGTAAAGCGTACGGCCGCCTGAATGTAAATTGCTTCATTTTATTTTGTCCGTCGTCGTGATTGATTTGCGTGCATTCGAATAGATCCGCTCTCAATCATATACAGTGGATTGCGCTGTTTCTGGTATATATGCTGCTTTAAGTTCAACACTAATACTACATAGAAGCTACTTACCTCCACTTCAACTTTAATTATTTTTACTTCCTCGTCCTACTTACTCGACTCTTTCTTTTGCGTTATCCTGCTCTGCATCTATAAGAAGAAGAAGAAAGCCATGCAAAAATTAAGCGATGCTTAGATTCTATTGTATATATGTCGAATCTTCTCCGTCATATTCAATAATTAAAAATCGATTCTTAAAGATTTTCCCTAGCCTGCGGATTAATGAAAAAGATACCAGAGTTACAGAATATTATTCGTCATTGATGTACAAATTAAAGGATGGTAAACAAGAAAAATTACGTAAAGAACTGTCTGGGAAGTGACGTCATTGCACGACAATGCAACAATGTACTTCAATACATTTTAATTTTCTATATCAAGTTATTATGAAGTCATTACAGTAGTGTAGACCAGTGCTTCCCAATTACTTTCATGTCACGGCCCCCTAAATCTGAAAGAATCGAATACATCTCTGCACAAAATGCTAAATAATCTTGTTTCTAATTTATTCTTATTTGTCATTATTTTTTTCTTTTATATTCTTATTTTTTCTTATTTATTCTCATTTTATTATTATTTATTCTGATTTTATTGTTATTTATTCTGATTTTATTCTTTTTTCTTATTTATTCTTAATTGTTTTTATTTTTTATTATTTTATTATTATTTATTCTTATTTATCCTTATTTTTTCTTTTTTATTCTTATTTTTTCTTATTTATTCTTATTTTATTCTTATTTATTTCTTATTTTTTCTTATTTTTTCTTATTTTTTCTTATTTATTCTGATTTTTTATTATTTTTATTCTTATTTGTTCTTATTTTTTTCTTATTTGTTCTTATTTTTTTCTTATTTTTTCTTATTTTATTATTTATTCTTATTTATCCTTATTTTTTTCTTTTTTATTCTCTTTTATTATTATTTTTTCTTATTCATTCTGATTTTATTATTATTTATTCTTATTTCTTTCTTTTTTTTTCTTATTTTTTTTCTTATTTGTCCTTATTATTTTCTTATTCCAACCATTTCAAGTCGAGATATTGATGAATTCTTCATTAATATCTTGAATATTTTTGGATATTCTTGAATATTCTTGAATATTTATTCTTTAGACCAGTGTTTCCCAAAGTGTGAGCCGCGGTGTCGTCATAAGAGCGCCGTGAAATATTAAATTAAATAATTCGGCAAATTTGTTGGAATTCCCAATTCTCGAAATTTTTGCGCTAGCAATCGTATATTCCAATTTCTCAAGAAGGTCAAAAATTTTGTTACCCATTTTTTTCGCGGTGCACCTGCAACAAGCTCGCGGTGCACCGGTGCACCACGGTGCACCGGTTAAGAACCACTGCTTTAGAGATATGATTAAAAAACGCTATGAATTATATATACAGGCAGCCCTCGACTTTCGCACATAATTGTTTCCTAAAAATGTGTACGAATATGGAATGTTCCAAAGTATTTAAAAAAACATCTCTTTATAAAAATATATGTCAAGTCAGGTCAGGTCAGGTTAGGTTAGGTTAGGTTATGTTAGGTTAGGTTAGGTTAGGTAAGGTTAGGTTAGGTTAGGTTATAGTAGACAAAAGTCCTATTTCGTGGAATTTATAGCTCCTTTAGTGATTGCGTTCTATTATCGTTGATAAACGCAATACATTGTATTTATTTATTTTTTATCCTTGGGAATATAATGTATATGTCTGGCGAATACGGATACCAAATTATTTCCACTTTTTTTACAACTAAAAATCGACGATCATACAAAATCATGTCTAACCTTTTATACGGTCGACAGTAAAGAAAGCATTCAATATGACTACCAATGTCAAGATATGTCAGGGACGAGTGTATCAATACAACAACAAAAAAATATTACATTTTGACCAAATTCATAACAGAAATTCCTCTTTTTTTTATATCAAAAAATAAAAATACCTTGATACCAAACACACTTAGGTTGACTGCATAACTTTTCGAAAAAGTTATACAATTTAGAGGCCATGCTAAAGAACCCTGCTTTATAGAAGACTAGGGACATACAAAAATTGAGACATTAAAAATTGCAAGATATGTAATTGAATATTTATCGTTTTGTAGAAGTCAGGATTATAATAGGGAGTACGATACACGCCACTTTCTATCTTCTCCTCTTAGATTGAATAGTTATCTAGGAGGAGACTATTATCATCTTCTCCTTTTCAAGTTTCTGCAGGTCCTCACTGATCAGCTCTTCATTGTGCCTATGCATCGCACTGCCTCTTCTACATCACCATCACTGAATCAAAACTCAAGAACCTAATCGGAGAGACAATATCCTTCACTATATGCCAAGCTTTATCAAATAGAGATTAAAGAGAGTTAAGTGATCTGAACTCTCTTGGGGTTAATTCTGTCAGAGGTCACTTTAAAGTACCTCTGGAATCTTACCTTCTATCCAAAAACCGAATTCATATATCAAGATGGACTTATTCCATATCGGACGTATACCAAGGTAACACAGTAATTCTAATACCTAAACACTTTTGGAAATTTCTATCAAGACATTCTAGTTTAATACGACGCTAAATTTTGATAACTTGACAGGTTTTTCATAATTATATATCTTGAACAAGATATACGTACGTATTTATTTTTCTAGCGCGTCCAAGTCAAGACCCTGACCTCAGAATAATAATCGTTATAGTTTTCGTTTCCTGCGGGTCATATATTTCGTTTTGTCGAATTGTTTTTAATTAGCAGGATTTAAATCCGGGCATTATTCCGGATCGTACGTACGTATCAATATGTAAAGCGCCTCTGTTACATATATGTATTGTTTTCGATTAGTCGCTAGACGTTCTCCTATGCAACCTTGTACTTAAATGGCCTTTGAACTGAATGTATTATCATACCAAATTGTTTCGAGTCTCTTTCCTTTATTTACCACGTTTCGTGTGTGACGTCGCGCAACACGATTTTGTGACTATATTCGAAAGACGTTGATACACGCCATTAGTATTCCGGTCATCACCGGATATTGTGCGGTAAATTTTCGAATTGCCGGATATTCAGACATTGTGGCCATACGAAGACGTTTCGTATTATTATTTTTTTTATTTGTTAATATTTTATTGTTCGGACGTTAAAAATAAACGCAGGATATAGTTCGATCGTCGCTTATGCGATCATATTATTCTATTCAAATCTATTTTGAGCGAAAAATAATATTTAATGATAATTCTCAGCTTAAAATAATTATAGTGTCGTATTAATGGAAAAGTACATCGTTAAATAATTATAATATATTTAAGGATCAACAATTTAGTCATTTTTTTCCCCTGAAATATGCCATCGACAGGTGCTGAAAGCTTTGTGCAACTTTAATTTATGTAGGAATGTGTTCATCCAATCCACGGGAACATCTTAAACGCTTAAATTTCGTAAGTAAATTCGAGTTTTAGCTATAATTTTAGATAATATATTGGTGTCTATTGATTATACATATATTATGTCTATAAAAATATAAAAATAAGTTGATATTTAGCGTAGAGCAAGAGCGTTGTCTAGTCGTCAATGCTACCAGCGTCGTGTATTGAATGGATGCGGGGCGGCAGAGAGGTGAAGGGGAGATCTCTTCGCTCTTATAGTCCCGCGCCGTCCATACTCAGTCGCTTTTGAAATATAGTTTTTTTTAATTTTTAATCTTCCGCAGCACCCCCAAAAATTTTACGCAAGAGCCGCCACTTATTATACGGTATACACAGTCACTCCTTCTAATATTATTACTTAAGGATACTTAAGGATTAGGCTGTTAGGTTATTATTTATATTGATATATTGTATTTATATTATTTATATATTTTATTTTTAATTTATTTGAAAACAATTGAAGTAATTCTTAATTTTTATTCAAATACAGTTTACGTTTTTAAGAGATTGATAAAAATAAACGTAATTAGAGGGAAAACGTAGATTCGGACTTATCGTAAAAATTGAACGCAAATAGCGGGAAAACGTGAATTTTTTTATTTAATTTAATGTGAATATTATATATTTTCAGTAGCCCTGTTTCGCGACGAACGCAACCGTTTACGTGGGCTTGCGAAAAATTACTCATCGCCGCAGTACAATTTTCGCAACAAAATAATGAATAAAATTAATCTTGTCGATAAAATAATCTTTTATCATTTTTTTAATAACCGTGCTATTTTTAAAGCGTGTAAAAGTTCATTTTAAATTGAATTTTTTCATTAAACGCTGAAAAAAATGTGTACGAATTTTCTCGACGCGATTTTCTTTCCATTTCTCTTGTTTTTATTCGTTATATTTTTATAACAATTCGTAGTTACAATCAGGGGCGCCTCGTGGGTAAAATATTTGAAGGTGCCCCTCATCTCGCTCCCGCCCCGCATCCAACCAATACACGACGCTGGTAGCCCCAACGAGCAGATAGCGCTCTTGCTCTACACTAAATATAAATTTAATTCTTATTTTTATATACATGCATATATAATCAGTAGACATTTTTTTACTCAATTTGCTAGGGGGTACAGAATTGAATACTTATCACAAAATTATTTTTGATTTTCATAGCTCGCGAAATTTAATGACGCGTTATAAATTAAACGTGTAATCGATGAATTATTCAAATGCCATATGCAATAAACTATTCGATATTATATTTATTATATAAACATACGGGCGTTTGACTGCATTTGTGCATTCAATTAGTGTGATTTTCCTCATGACGTCGTAGTGTATTTTATTTATAAAACGAGATGATTAATAGATTCCACCCTTCTGTTGATTCACATGTTTTGGCGAATAAATCTTCCGAAGCGTTTCCTGAAGATCAGCGTTTTAAATACCGATCCCTCCGATTTTATTTATTTATTACGGCGTGTCTTCAATTTGTTTTCTTAGCAGCGTCCACGAGCACAATCTCTCTCGAGATGAATTTAAATTTTCAATTTATATTCGCCCACATATTTAATTGTGACCGCGTGCCATCGCAACGTGTGATCTTAAACGACGGTGCAAAAATATTTTAGAAAACGTGTGCATTAGTACTCAAAGCTGAGTGCATTAGAGAAGACAAGTACGCGGACAGGTCGGGCCGGTAATTGTGTCACCGCGTGATGATTGAGAGGGCGAGGGGGGGCCCCGCACCACACCAGTGAGCTCGCGAACACCGCTCGGCCCACACCCATACAACACTCTCGCTGCATCTCGATGCATTAACCGCCAAATCTTTTCAAAATTCATTAAATACAATCGATAGTGTACACCGTAACTTTAAATCGCGATTCAAGATGTATAGCCCGAATTTTACCGATTTTCGAAATGTTTGACAGTTGAAATGTTGCCAGTGTGAAAAAAAACGCAACAGGTGCGATATCTGATCATATTTAATGCAATTAACCGGATGTATGATTAATAAGTTATCGGATGCTGTCGCCCGACGATTCGTTCATAATTTGAAAATTATCGCGCTTTAATTATCGTGCGTTTTCGAACGCGATCAGTGTTGCCATGTGTTATCGATACGACGAATAATTGACAGGGGCTCTGAATTTATTTATTTTAAATGCACGATTGCATGTAATTATGTAAATGCATACGGTAACCTTCGAAACATTCTGTATATAATATATTTATAGGTATTTTCGATTCAAAACAAAACACTCGAGCCCCACTTAAAATATTTGTATCCTGAATCGGTACTTCCCGCGTGTAATTAAACACGATTTTCATGCATTTATGCATATTTTTTTTCAGTAGAGCTGTATATATATTTTTAAATATGTAAATATTTTCTATTTTTAATCTCCAGAAATAATAAGTCGTCCGTGTCGTGCGAATTAAAAAAACTAATGGTATCCACCGGCCGACGTGGACCAGCCGTCGTCCTATAAGTAGCCTCAAAATAAGATGACTCTCCTCCACGCTCTGATCTCTAAACGGATCGAGTATTCGCCTGTCGTCATTCGACTGGATGATATGTTGCCATTTAATCCTGCTTATACCATCGCGGATTTTTTTTTCGCCAGACAATAAAAACGTCACTGTGTTTACAGTGGCGTTCGTCGGATTTCAGCAGCACCTCCAATGAAAATAAACGCGCGAAAATAAATACAAATGTATTCAGCGTCTGTTCAGTGTCCTAACAACCTTTGGGGTTATTGAGAATTTGTGCATAATTCACACGCTGTTAATACAATTACATATTTCCATATGCCAGACATTGTGCCGAATTGATAAAGGATGTCCCAATAATTTTAATTTTGCGCCATATTGTCATAAAAATCTGTCAATCTTGCAATTAGTAAATATAGAACGATATCATTATTTTTAAAATTAAAATAAAACAGTTTTCAGTCGATATAATGTCAGTTCTTTACAATAAGTCAACCATATGACCTTGAAGCGGACGTCGAATGATACATGCATCTTTGAAAATTACAGTAAATTTGCATTACAGAACAATGTGAACTTCTTTTGCTCGAATTTTAATTATTTTGATCGTGAAGATATGTGGTTTTAGTAAGTCTGGCTTATACCGAGCAAATTTTCCCATGGGAAAATAAAAAGAAAATGATCCCCTTACACGCAATATTTTCTATTCTTCAAATCATCTTTTAATGCATTTTTTTCTATGGCGTCTAACTCTTTCAGAGATTCGTTCGTTTTTCTCCTCTATACATATTCCTCTCATAATTTGTCATCTTTAGGAATGGAAAGAAATTAAAGGAGGACCACGGTGTTGTTTTTAATCAAAATTCTATCCACATTTTCCATTTTTTACATATTTTTTATCAAAAAATAAAAATAATTCTTTACAATGGTACCTCGGTACACTTCGTCCTTTAAAAATTAAAAAAAAAGTATATTACAAAAGTGAGTCAGTATGACTGCTCTGAGTCGCAGCGCAACACAGTGCTTAGAGACGAGACCCTCCCCACCCCGCTGCCGCCCCGCATCCATCCAATACACGACGTTGGTAGCGCTGACGAGCAGACAGCGCTCTTGCTTCACACTCCACAGCGTAACACTAAAAATAAATTTAATATTATTTCATATACATAAAACATAATCAATAGAAACATATATTAATATATAAAAATATATTATTCGTCTATTTACTTGAGGATGCTGCAGCTCCGCAGTATATATGGACGAACCGCCCTTGCTTATAACAAACAGGATGTATACCAACAACAACTCCTTGACATTGCCATTACTCACATCCAGATCAATAGATCTGCCCAAAGAGTCATTATCCTTCACTATGATACAACCTCAAAGCGCCTTTCAGTCGCCGCTTCTAGACACGACGTCCTCAAAGCAAAGTTAATTATTCTGTGCCAAACTTCCTGCCTGGCGTTGTCAATGAGAGGTCAGAGAGGCAGAGAGGTCAGATCTTAACTCCCTCACCAAAAATCGGACGTATATCAAGTCGAACCTACTCCAAAGCGGACGTATACCGAGGTACCGCTATACAGGGGATAAATAATGCTCTTGAAATGAAGCTTAATCATTAAAGTATTATTCCAAACTATCACAGGCATTCTCAGTTCAACTTTTTTTATTATGGGCAGTCTTATTGGTGATTCTTTTACTAGCACCAGCACCTAACACATAATCAGTCAAGAAGACTGCAGAGAGGCGAGTTTGGCGACCACACATCAGCGGTAACATGGTAAAAAAACTTATCCTCGACCAGTTTCTTCAATGCAATACCTGATTAGGGTAGCCAGAATGTTTTAGTAAATGTTTTGGATCACTTTCAGACCTTAGGAATTGCTTCCTTATTGTCTGAATTCTCTTTAATTGCTTGCTTCGTCTGATGTACAAAGTGAATCGTACAAAGTATTTGGAAACCTATTCGGATATCCCTCAATTATGTGATGTCATACAAATTATCTTATGCACTAAACATTTGAACGCCTATCTTCATTTGCACAATAGATTGGTTCCAGTGTTATTTCTAGTCATGAAAAAAAAAACATCTTATGAGTAGTGCTTTAGGTGAAAATTTAACGTTTTTTATTTGACCTTAATCATTTGTTTAATATAAAAAGCTAAGCAATCATACTGTACATGGCAAAAAAATTGCATTTATGTACATATTTTTTATGATTTAGATCATATTAGCGAGTTTAGTCTCCTGTATCATATTCACGGCCATAGATCACACCTCTAGAATATTCTCCGACAACAATATATATTTTTATCCAAGACAACAGTCTAATTGATACGGCATTCCCTGACTGTCTGCCACATGCTTCACGTTATTTATATATCCATCCGAACACAATAATTATGATGGAATCCTAAAAAGCACGTGCCAAACAGCCAGAGGAACTCCTCCATCGTTGGGAAACGTTTCTATTTTCATATGTCATTGCGGTGATTGGGAAAATGTCTTGGAGATATTTATTGCCCGGTGCCAATTACGTGGTGTTTTTTTTTTCTCGTCTCGATTTTTGAAGATGCGCAAATCGTCGCCGTGGTACTTTAAACCCGCCGGTAAATTTGTTACAAAGTCCGCTCAGCAATCATTTGTTCTCGGATATACAAATTGGCCCCTTGTACGCACATAGATAATTGCTCGATGACTTTCTCTCGTGTGTCTTCCACTGATTCATGTCCGCCGCGATATTGACCCGAAAATAAATATGTGTTTACATTGTTTATTTCGGTTTGGGCGCTAAAGCATTCTTGAACTACTACTAAATGTCACATGATGAACGGCCGCCGACGTCCGTAGTAAAACCGAGCTGTTGTAAACGAACATGTTAAGTCTGCCCGGCGACAATCGCCTCTTTCATCGCGCAAGAACACTGCGCTTACTTATTCCGGAGTGAATCAATTTGAAATATTAAAAAAAACAAGGAATTCCTATATCCGTTTTACATATCTATATTTACTGAGAACTCCGGTAATTCTACACTTCTTCAAATGGCTTAGCCGGAGCTATTTCGCATCATTACGCAGAGCAGTTAATGCAGAAATGAACACCTCAATCACTAGATCATGTATCCATATTTAAGTACTCAAGAAGCTCTCGCTTCTTCTGAG